>JAUMHA010048768.1:0-17933 GCA_032359765.1 Saxidomus gigantea
GATAACGTACTGCCAATACATACCACGGAAGCAGGGCCCCCGTATATTACAATAATATACGGACCCTGAAGGAAGATAGATAGACATGCGTACATGAAGATTTACGTAGCCTCCGCCTGGGTCATATATTAGGACCTAACCTCCGCGGAGTATACTAAAATTGCCGGCGACCTTGTCGGAAATAGCGGGAATACTTTTCTAGCATTAATTTGTAAGTACTCCTATATGAAGTTCAAACTCTATGCTTCTGTATGACATGCTTATCCATAAACGTTACATGCTCATTGTCTAAAATTCGAAAGAATAAGATACTCAGGAAGACGATAACATGCAAGATAGATCTAATTACCACGTGACATTTGGGAAAGGTTCACACGGCGAAAACGCTCATTTTAACATATCTCAGCTTTTACATGACGGATTTTGGTGAAATAAAGTGCAAAGTACCCACCGATATGAGTTCATTCCCCAACACTATCCGATTTTCGCAAAACAGTTATCCGAGGTGACGGATATTTCCATCTGAACCAAGTGTCTCATGATGGCTAACTTTTTCTTGCATACCGTCTTGCACTTTAAAGTAGATTTCTATATGCAAACTTATCAAAGTGGTGAATTATCATGAAAAACTAACGATTTTCCGACGTTGTGTTTGGGAAATTGACGTCACAATGTTTATAACGTTACGTCATAAGTAATTAACGAAAGTCGTCTGGCATAGGAGGGGTGACAGACCGGTTTTTCTGGCATGGGCAAAATCACCGGAAATGCCGATCCGATATGCAAGAAATCCGGAATATGGTATTTCCGGTCGAGGAAGAGGAGGTTATACCAGAAATCTGGAATATGGTACTTCCGGTCGAGGAAGAGGAGGTCGTTTCTGTCGTAATTGCGGGATGACAAACCATATAACAATAGACTGCAGACGTCGTATTTAGGGAAACGTAGACAGTCACTCACTAACTCTCATAAATAAATATGATGTGTTAAGCAATGTGTGTGATAACTGCAGGACATTAACATGTAAGTGTGATTATGTATTATTTCTGGGTCAGGAAACTTGTCCAAATAATGCTACATCCACATCAGATAATAACGTTATAACTTGTCAAAACACTGGAAAGTTTCACGCTGAAAAGTCCCGTAAAACCTACCGAAATTAATGCAGACATCAAACATACGACACACCTTTCTCATTGCAGTTCGTATTCAAAAACTAAAAAAGCTGATAGCGAGATTAGTGCTACATTTAAAAGCGAACAAGGCGAATTTTCCTTTGTATTTAAAAAGAACGGGCTGCATGTAGCAAACTTAAATATTCAGCACTTAATGCCCAAAATAGATGAAATAAAGTATCACTTGTCATTGTGCAATTCTTCAAGTATACTTGGGCTTTGTGAAACATTCCTAACCGAAAATATTGATGATAATCAGTTAAAGATTAGCAACATTACGTTTGAAAGAAAAGATCGAAAAAGTAAAAAAGGTGGGGGTATTATTGTATATTAATCCAATAAAATCCCTTACACACGTCTTAATGACCTAGAGCATGCTGATATTGAATCAATTTGTGTTCAGATAAATTTTCCTCATTGTAAACCGATTTTTTTTATATTTTGTATTCTAAACAGTCTTGGATTGATACATATGAAATATTACTTGACCAAATGGATGCATTAAATTATGAATTACATGTTCTTGGATATATCAATATTAATTACATCCTTGAAGACAAATGTTTTAAAAATACAAAGTGGAATAACCTCATTTTAAAATTTGGATTAACACAAATGGTCCGTACCCAACTAGAAATAATAAAATCAGTTCCTCTATTATTGACCATATTTATTCAAATATGCCAGACCGTATTGTTGAAGTAAGTGTTCCATTTTATAGTATTAGTGATCACTTTCCGGTTTGTTTTACGCGGTCAATGACAGGTGTGAAATGTACACAATCATCTCATAAAACAATAAGATAAAGATCTTTTAAGAATTTTAACGAATCCCATTTTCAAAGCGATTTAATGAATGCTGATATTGACATTGTAGAAACATACCATGAGCCAAATATATCTTTACATATATTCTTCGCAATTATTAATAACGTGTTGTATAAACATGCCCCTGTTAAAGAGAAAAGAGTAAAACGGGACACACAACCAGAATGGTTTATGGAAGAAATAAAGTCGGCCATGTGTGCAAGCGAAATAAGTTTCATAGGGACCAGAAATTTAATGAGTTCAAAATGCAAAGAAATAAGGTTATAACTTTAATAAAGAAAAGCAAAAAGAACTTTCACAATGAATGAAAATTTGTCTCTGCATTTGAAGTAAAGCAAATTATTGATAAATTAAATCCAAATAAATCAACAGGATTGGTCCAAGAATTTTACAATCTTGTGGTGATTACATATCATCTGCAATTGCCCACATCATTAATCAGAGTATAGATAAGGGTGTTTTTCCAGACAAACTTAAAGAGGCATTTGTTATCCCAGTTTTCAAATCTGGTAACAGACAAGATCCGAATAACTATCGTCCAATATCAATTTTGTCTACCATTTCTAAAAGTTTCGAAAGACACATTGCTACTCAGCTACAGAACTTTTTTCAAAATACGAAAATATTACACCGTGCGCAATCGGGATTCCGACAGCAACATTCATGCCAAACAGCATTAATTCACCTTATTGATACGTGGCTAAACGACACTGACTCTGGAAAATATGTAGGGGCAGTTTTTCTGGATTTACGAAAGGCATTCGACTTGGTAGATTATAACATTCTTTTACACAAACTCAAGTTATACCACTTTTCTCCCAAAACCATTAAAATATTTGCATCTTATCTGTCTAACAGGAGTCAGATTATTAAATCTGGCAATATAACTTCAAATGCACTGCAAGTTACTTCTGGGGTTCCCCAGGGCTCTATACTTGGGCCGTTATTACTTTTATTATACATAAATGACATTGCTTTTGAAACATCATCGGAATAGCCGAAAGTAGGTCACTTTGCGAAGCGTGTTCTAATGGACAGAACAATGCACGGTAAAAGCCTTCTTACAAAACGTGAATAGTGTTAGAATTTGTTATAGAACATAATCGTGAAACAATAGGTCAGATTGGTTGATTAAATTCAGACTGCGCTCTATAAGTCTATAAATTGGCGAAGGAATTTTTTCCGCAATACTTGTGATTTTAATACTGAACAATGACTATGTAGATAGTCACAAATCACACAAAGTACTGTTAATGTGTGTCTGCAATATTCCAGCTTCGTCGAGCACAAATAGCCCAATACCACGTGTTTCCATTTCGGGGCCTGTGCAGATGCAATGAAAAACGTATAAGGAGTAAAGTTTAAAGTTTATTTATTTTACAACGATTTCAATACAAGTTATACAACTTATGTTAGATCACGCTCGTTGGCATAGATCGTCGTACTGTTGTAGCATTTTACGGTGGAGGAAACCGGAGTACCCGGAGAAAACCATCGTGTCCGGCTTGGTGACCACATAACCAGTATGGAGTAAAACCATTAATCTACCAGTAACTTGACAGCACTTTGAAAGTTTCTTTATTTGATATAATTTGCATAAATAACAGCACTATTTTTAAACATTGTTTTACATAAACAACAAAATCTATTTATAGTAATCTTCGTCATAGGGATGCCTCAGCTTGTTCAACATCTTCATTTGATCAACGACTAGTGTATTCACCCCGGAAGTGTCTAAGTCATTATCATCCCGCCGCAGCCAGCGACTTTTTTTCATTTCTTCTATAGTTGCCTCATGTAACTGCCGTTCCAGCTGACGCCTGCGCAGAACGTTTCTCTTCGGACGTGTTTTCTTATCTTTATCAACACGAGGAACCTTTTTCGCTTTTGCTGCCTCGGGATCATAAACATAATTTGGATTTTCTTTAACATACTTATCCACATTTTCAAAGAAATGATCAATTTTGTCTTCTAAATATAAGCTTGTTGCTACTTCACCTAATATCATCCCCTTTTTCATTTCTTTATGAAGATCATCTCCAAGAGTATCATCAAATATTTCGCCGTCATTATTTGCAGTATTAGCACCTTCTCTAATCGAACGGAACGGTTTCCCCTTCTTTTCGTTTATTTCTTGCTCATGGCATGAGAAGGGCGATCTTGTTTTACCTTCTTTAAGCATAGAAGATGCTCGACGGATGTCCATCACTGATTTTTTTCGAGTTTCAACGGCCATTTCGATTGCCGTCTTCGGGCGTGTCTTTTGAGGTGTTTTATTGAATTCTGTTATCTGTGTAGCGGGGACGCTCATCGGTCTTATTTTAGATTTTGAAGAACTTACAACCTTTTTATTCTCATTCTTGTTGAGTGCTTTGACGGTAGATGACGGCACCTGCAGAAGTGGCGCTGTATTACGTGTGCTGTTTCCGGAAATTGGTCTATCCTTGATGACGGATGTGTTTGTTTTCTCCAGTTCATTGGAAACGGATATGTTATAAGAAATGTCTTTACTGTCAGATGCTTTCTTTATTTTGTGTGCTTCGGCGTTTGTTCCTACATTTGCTATTGGAAAGGTTGGGACGGCTATAGTTATAACTGAATCGGGATTTTCTTTATCTGTCACAGGTGTCTGGGAATCCTTTAAGTTATTTTCTCCATTGGTAGTAATAATTTTATTGCCGTCTGTCTTTGCTGCAGTTATGGGACTAGCGTTCATGTTACTTACACGATGAATTTCACGCTCTGCTTGTGTACGAGATGTATCTGATAAACTATTGTTTTCACTGCTTTCTGCTTCCTCATACACTACATTTACTGTAGGTATATTTTGTTCTTTGAATGCCTTTAAATCATCATTCATGCATCGAATGTCAATAGACTGTCGTCTGTCCTCTCGAACAGATTTTGGAACCAAATAATCACCATAGCCTTTCACTGGTTTTGAAATCCTTGCAGACACTGGTCTGTCCAGATCAATTTCCTTAGGAGTTTGTGGCGATCGGGGTGTCTTTGGTTGTGGCGTTGATGTGTGTATTCTCAACTTTCGTCCAGATCGAGGGGTGTTGTACTGATTAGATTTATTTTCTTTACCAATACCATTCAGTTGTAACCTAGGTGCCGCGCTTTTCGCTCTCGGCATTAGTTTTAATCTCCGTTCAGCTGCCTTGATTTTAAGCTGTAAATCCGACGATGGTATAATAATGTTAAATTTACCGTCTTCTTCCATCTTCTTAAATTCTTCTACCTCTTCCGGTTGTAAGTGAGATTTTATCCTTGATGCTTTCTCTTTTAACCGTTTATATTTCACCTTGATGACTTTCTGATCTAAGTTTATCAAGCTGATGTTGTAAGCCTTTCCCAGATCAAGGGCTTGTATATTCTTTTCTAAACTTCGAACTTCCTTAAAATTCAGGAAAATGGCGCGCGTTTCTTTATCACTAGGCTCCATCTTTAAAGATAAGAAATCAACCTTTGTTCAGAAAGTCGGTATTTCACACACTCCAATCTTCATCATTATAAGTTTGTTTTATTTCTAAGATTATCTGCATTATGCTATATCTTGTCTGACAACTGTCTTAATCACTCAAAATGTAAGTCTGTTTTAAATCCGTTTCAGTTCTTTATTTCATTTACTGATATATGATCGTTTTTGGTCCCGTCCATCAGTTTTACAAAATCATCTACACCAGACAACGACTTGTCGAATTTAAGACACTGGAAAAACCTAGACAAGGATAGATAGGCGAACTTCATCTCTGAAAAGAAAAAGGAAAATTCATTGAATGTTATATACATTTCATACTTATTATAAATCGACTAGATTTAGAGTTTTCTTCATGGTGATATTGGTTTAAGATTAATTCTGGCGTGTAAATATATAAAGGTTTTTCAAAGAATAAATTTTTGAGATTTTTGTAGTTTTCAAATTTTGTTTTCATTTGGTTGACCCGAATTGTAACATTTTGTTGATAGATGATCTCCGTCCAATTATTTGATCTTAAAAGTATATTTGAATGGCTGTAAAACATTCTTTATTTTCATCAAAACCTTGTTTTTAAACTATTTACATTTGCATGCATGTCAACATGTGAAAACCTCACGCGTCAAGCAGAATAAAGGGACATTTCCGTTTTAAACATTTGACAGTCGAGTTTTTAATCTATTTTAACGAGAGAAAAAACACGAGGTTTGCTAGTTCTATAGTACGTATGTGTGTGTGTAGTAATGCAGCTTGTTATAGGAAATAATATGAATCATGGACGCCGGGATTTTAAAGAATTGTGTGATAGAGTTGTCCAAGCATCACTAAAAACTTTTTCGAACAAGCTATAGAGCATATAGAGTTTTGTGTTTGTTTTTATTGCACAGAGGTTTTGTGTTATTAATGATTTATTCAAGGAATTAATTAAAGTCAATTTATCTATTAATTTTTAGTTGATTAACTTTTAAGTAGACCTAATTGATTTATTTATTCGTTTATGGTCAAGTACATTGTGAGGAAACAATATTTAAAAGGAGAATGCGCCCTCTTGTTTGTTTAGTTTTTATTTTGTGAAATTGTGACGTAGGTTTTCTAGCATATTAGGCGATCATTCCTTCCCCAGCGCCATACAAATGTCGACATATGTATTTTTAATTCTTTACAAGTTAAAGAGATTTACACCATGTTATATTACTGTCATAATATATTACTTCATAAGTCTTAACATTAAGTTTTTTAAATGTTTTTAATAACTAATCACAGAATAAAATTAAATTTCAGCATGCCAGGTTACTATGGCAAAGAAGAAAAAAAATCAAGTGTAAACTTTAATACTTTAGTAAATACTGGCATTATGTATGCCTATCTTACATTATATAAAACTAAAAATGAAATCAATTATTATAATTATGCCTTTTTATTTTCACCTGCTATCAATGATCTTTAAACAACATTTTGATAATATCGTAAACATCGTGAGTAATATATTAACATTTTACCTTTGCTGACATTATCAATAATAATGTTAATACAATATCAGAATCCTGAAAAAGCCATGACTGAAGTGTTTAAATATTTCAAGAAAACGAATATATTTGAATGTAAAACTTTAACTCTGACACAAGCCAGAACTCACCGTCATAACTGTATCCAGCCACATTCTGCACTCCTTCAAGATTCCTTTTGACAGTTACTTCATCTTCTATTATTTATCTCAAAATGTCTATTCCATGAATTTTTAACCAATATATCGACGGACTTATGATGGTTTGATAAAAAACGTCTTGATAGTGTTTGTTGCGGAGTAATCCTAGGCAAAAAAACACTGATTAAACTTAATCTGGTCAGGGATAACAACGCATGGAATCGCTGGAGGAGAAAATCACGTTAAAACGGATTAAAAGTTTAGCAGATAAAACCCCTCCTATATATATTTTCCGTCACACTATTTCTTCAAATTAGAAATACGTTGTTTGTGTAGGCATGGGTAAGCAAAACAAGGAGATTATCATGCTTTTGAAATACTATGTACTACGGACAGCTGCTGATACATGGGGCATATAATATTATAATAGAACCCCGCTCGTTTAACCGGAATAGTAAATCTTATCTATGTATTTTATCTAGTATTATGTAATTCCCGAATTCGCGACAAACTTTTTATACTAGTATAATGTAACTCCAAAAATTTGCTGGGAGCTATGTGTGCCGATACTAATACCTGTAATTCCATGAGAAAGTATGAGTTCTTGTATCCGTAATTCCATGAAAAACTATGAGTACTTGTAACCGTAATTCTGTAAGGAACTATGAGTACTAGTACCTTTAATTCAAAAAGTCGTGAGGAACTATGAGTACTAGTATCTGTAATCTCGTGAGGAACTATGAGTACTAGTACTTGCTATTCTAAGAGTCGAGAGGAACTATGAGTACTAGTACCTGTTATTCCAAAAGGTGCGAGGAACTATGAGTACGAGTACTTGAATTCAAAAGTCGTGAGGAACTATGAGTACTAGTACCTGTAATGCCGTGAGGAACTATGAGTACTGGTACTTGTTATGCTAAGAGTCGCGAGGAACTATGCGTACTAGTACCTGTAATTCCGTGAGGAACTATGAGTACTTATACCTGCACATGTAATTCCGTGAGGAACTATGAGTACTAGTACCTGTAATTCGGCGAGGAACTATGAGTACTAGTACTTGTTATGCTAAGAGTCGCGAGGAACTATGAGTTCTAGTACCTGTAACTCTGTGAGGAACTATGAGTATTTGTACCTGTAATTCCGTGAGGAACTATGAGTACTTGTACCTGTAATTCCGGAAGGAACTATGAGTACTTGTACTTGTTTTTCTAAAGGTCGCGAGGAAGTATGAGTACAAGTACCTGTTGTTCAAAAAGTTGCAAGGAACTATGAGTACTCGTACCTGTAATTCCTCGAGGAACTATGAGTACTAGTACCTGTAATTCCGTGAGGAACTATGAGTACTCGTACCTGTAATTTCGTGAGGAACTATGAGTACTTTTACCTGTAATTACTTGAGGAACTATGAGTACTAGTACCTGTAATTACAAAAGTCGTGAGGAACTATGAGTACTAGTACCTGTAATTCCAAAAGTCGTGAGGAACTATGAGTTCTATTTCCGTGAGGAACTGCGAGTACTTGTACCGGTTATTATGTGAGAAACTATGAGTACTAGTTCCTATCATTAAAAAAGTTGCGAGGAACTATGAGTACTAGTACCTGTTATTGCGTGAGGAACTATGAGTACTCGCTCCTATTATTCAAAAAGTGGCGAGGAGCTATGAGTACTAGTACCTGTTATTCCTTGAGGAACTATGAGTACTAGTACCTGTTGTTCCAAAATTTGCGAGGACCTACGTGTACTAGTTTTTTGACACCAAAATTCGAGAGGAACTATATATACGAGTATCTGCAATTCCAGAATTCGCGAGTTTACTTCTATCTGTTACTCAAATATTCGCAAGTAACTATGTATACTAGTACCTGTTATTTCAAAAGTCGCGAGTTACTATTAGAACTAGTATTGTAATGCCATTGAAAATAGCCATAAAGCCATAAAACTATGAAAACTAAAACCCGTAATTCCCTAAGGAAGTATGAGTACAAGTACCTGTAATTCAAAAAATGGCGAGAAACTATGAGTACTATTACCTGTAATTCTGTGAGGAACTATGAGTACAAGTACTCGTTATTCTAAGAGTCGCGAGGGAGGAACTATGAGTACTCGTACCTTTAATTCCAAAAGACGTGAGGAACTATGAGTACTAGTACCTGATATTCCAAAAGTCGTGAGGAACTATGAGTACAAGTACCTGTTATTCCATGAGGAACTATGAGTACTAGTACCTGATATTCCAAAAGTCGTGAGGAACTATGAGTACAAGTACCTGTTATTCCATGAGGAACTATGAGTACTAGTACCTGATATTCCAAAAGTCGTGAGGAACTATGAGTACTAGTACCTGTTATTCCACAAGTGTTATTCTACAACTTGTAGATTGTCTCGGGAAATCAAGGTCTAAACGTTTCCCTCATTGTCAACTCTCAATACAAGTAGTGTTTTATATCATATATCTGTTACACAAAAGCTGTGTTTCACGCTTCGTTTAATGCGTTGGTCTATTTCCAATCCGTCTTTGTTTTATTAATTAACTACAATGTACTTAACGAATTTCATTCAGTTGTTATGCATGTTTATACCTTTGATGTGTTCTATAGTGCATACCATACGTACAATATACCCCATTATGTAGGATATATTTTAGCACTAGTACATGTGAATGATGTTGGTTGAACCAAAAGGACAACCTTTTCTGCACCGTTGGGCATCGGCTCGAAATGTGAGTTTTAAATGGCAGTTTATATTAAACATAGTTTATTTTGATTTATTCAAAGTAGAAAGTAAAGTTCTTTTATTTGCTTTATTATATTTTGTGACTTATAGCGTTAACTATGTTCAGTGTATCTTGTTCAGCATGATGCCGTCGGACCGGATCATCTAAAAGCGTATGTACATGTATGTATTGGTTTTATCGATAGTACCGGATAATCCGTATGACCAACGCTTTCGGGGGATAGTGCAAGATGTAGAACGTGTCCCAGTTTCAGAGACATCCATACCTCGGTGTACACCACCGATACATAGGACCTCGGTTTTAGGTTTCACCCGAAAGACCTTTAGTTATGTTAGTGGAGCGGGGATCGATTCCTCGATCCATGGATTACCAGCGCGTAACCACTCGACTACTGATCCGCCCCGCTTAATGTGACATTATATTAGGGAGGTTTAGGGTACTTATCCCTTTGGACTGGAACACCTTATAGGTTCCTTAAACCGACAGAGCTCGGTCTTTAAAAATAATGTCGTCTGTATTCATGTCTATGTTAATGCGTTTTGAAACGTATGAATTATAGTTTGTAATTGTAAAACAAGAAATATTTCAATTCATGTTAAATGCACACTTTAAGCTTTATTTTATATCCTGTCATATAGTACAATACGTCTTAACACAACGCTATTAAATACCTCTTAAGAAAAATACTGTATAAGAACATAAATAGATTTCGAATACCGTTAAATTTGTTTTAAAATGAGCCCTTCTGATACAGATCTGGGCATTTTTCTCTGGTTTTTTTTTCCGAATACGAATGTTATCTTTTAATATTGTAAAATTATAGATCGGCCTATATTGTATGAAACAGAAGAGAAGATATGTATCCGCTTTTGGTCGCTGTGGATGCAGATAAAATTTACGTACCCGAAACATAACTGAAAAAATGGTGACATTTTGCTGCCAACAAAGTTGGCATAGAGGGCAGTGTCCTTCATTGTAACGAATATTCTTATCTTTCCACTTTAGAAACATGATTTTAGAAACTTTATTTTAGGACTTGCAATATACTCTCATTAAAAAGATCAATGTATAACAACATGGCGTCAGTGAAAATCCGTTCATGCGACGTGCTTAAAGTAAGTTTTGAACCATTACGACATAGCTACTACCTCCAAAGTTATCTTTTAGAGTGGAGAGTATTTTCCAAGTTACATCTTCTATCATTGATGAGAAACAAAATGATGCTGCATCATGTTAACTTGGTTAACGCTGTCGACGACCAATCCGGAAGTCCCTAGTTCGAATCCCGGTCGGGGCACTGGACATTTCAGAAATGCTTTCCAGAGTTTCCCATCCATCTAGAGCTGAAATGGATAGAGACCCAGATGTAGTTTCAGGTGTATCGGCACTTTACACTGGGAACGTGAATGAACCAAGGGGTCTATTCGTAAACAGCTGGTCTGGTACCTGTATTCCCTTGTATCTGCATCTGTCCCCTCAACCTGCGCCTGTCAGATGTATTGACAGTTTTACCCGAGGAAGAATCCTATGGTCGGCCGCGACTAAAACAATCTAAATCAGACAAACACACAGACTCAGTCCAACATTTTGACAAAGAATGAGATTTATATATCTCTCTCAAAAGAGAAGAATTTTAGAGAGCGTTTACAATGTATTAGGTTAAAATAATAACAGCAGAGATCCCTAGTCTCTGGGTGAAGGTATGTGTGGTGGGGCGGGAGCGGTGGGGGTCGATTCATATCTATTATACAGTTCGGCCCCAATTCCTCGAAAGGTTTGTCAATAGCAACACGAACACGTCCGTCTGGAGACCATTTCTTTAAGTATATACGGTAATATCAGCTTAACTATAATATCCGATTATTAGTTTTTATATTAACGATTTATTCTATTGTAAGCCTTTAATAAAGAGAAATGTAATTTAAACGCATATTAAAATTGAAAGTGTATACATGTATACAATATTTACCAGTCGTGATAAATAATGGGGATTGATACCTACTCTTAAGATTTGAACAATACAAACTTAAAAGTAACCAATATGCAGGAAAATAATGGAATTGGGGTAAGGCTTTATAAATACAAATATTCTATTTTAATTCAGTATCCAACCGCTTATATTGTATAAATATATGTCGCAAATTCATTTTTCCTTCACCACATTTGTCTAACATCGCATATCAAAAATTATATTTTATTAACATTGTTAACATGACTGTGTTGATAATATGGTTGTCGTTCCTGTAACAGTCGGCCCGCCTACCGCATCTTGCTAGACGTTCGTAGACGTTAGCATGTTCCCTATGTTTTGCACCAAGAGTCATGCAAATGAACCCCTGCAGTAACCAATAACTGACAGTTCCAAGAAAGGTGGTGACCTAGGATTTAACCTTTTACTTTATACATGTATATTTATACGTGTTTGTTTTGTGACAAAATTATTGTTACATGTAGCTAATATTAGGCTTCGGTGTATACCTTGTCAGTGCTTTTACTCGCTGCTGGGGGACTCATTCTTCTGTGCCGATGTCAGTCTGTCTGTTGGCGAGTGCTGTCATGGTGTTTGATGGTGTTATAGGATTTATACTAGATATTACAAAGGCTCCGAATGTGTAATGTCTGTTTGGTTTTTTGGGTTCGATACCACCGTACAGATTTCAGTGTTATTAGTTTCATGAGTTTATATTTTGGCTCTTATTAAAATTGTAACCGATCATTCGGGCACAAAGTTAATTACAATCTGAAAGCAGTTTACATTAGATCTCGAAATAATCTGGAGAAAAATATTGACATCACATTGATGACGAGGACATAATAATTATTTAAACGCATAAAGACATGTAAGGGAAAGCATTTTCTCCAACTAGTCTCTATATGAATAGTACAATGTGTGTTTGCAGGGAAGGAGTAGTGTCGATGTGTTGGGGCAGTCCGCAGACTATGGTAATACAGTTACCTCAGTGCATCCTATCATCCCAGCCTTCAAGACATGTAGAGATAGAGATATTGGTATGTAGACATTTCAGTAAGAGGTGAAACCTACATATATGTGCTTCTAAACCAACGTGTCGGAAATGTTAATTTTTGAGCGAATTGCATGTGCATTGAAATCATTATAACTAAATGTAATTTATTTACATGACAAATAAAAGAACAACAAAACACGGATGACTCCATCTTGCGTTTTGCAGGTGAAGGGAACCTAGTAGTAAGGTGAAACATGCATGTCTCGTCCGAGATTCCATCTAGGTAAATATTAGACTGAAGAGTGTATGAATCGTCCGACACCCACATTTAGGCAAATATTAGGCCCAATCGTGTTTGACTCGTCCGGGATTCATTTTTTGCAAATATTAGGTCAAACATTGTCGAATTGTTCATCTTTACACAATGTCACTATGTCCTTCCAATTATAGTTAGGGCATAAAAATGTGTTCCATTTTCTTTTCTTTTTTATTTGAACAGCAAGTTAAGTTTTGTACATATGTCGTTTTACAAATTCAAAGATGAAGTTATGGTCAACTATAGTTTCGTGTTCCCTGCTATACCTGTCACAGTTATAATATGTATAGTGTGTAAAGCCTATAGCCGAGATGTGTCCTGGCACTATCTTTAAATGCTCTGGCAATATGCAGTCTTTGGTATTCTGGTAACATTGACTAACTTTAAAAGGTGTTTAATTAACATTATTCACATTACAGAAAACATTGGTTTGTCTAATAAGCCGACGGGACGGCATCAACAGTGGAAGATAAGAGATGATTCAATATCCCAAAGTATCACACTGCCACCCCTACAACGTAGCATCACAGATCTGGGTAAGTAAATTTTATAAATAATCGTGATTTTTTTTCTTTAAATCTTGCTTACTTTCTGTCCGTTTACTTCATTCAGGTGTAAACTGCAGATGACTTAGGCCTACGTCATAACCTGAAACTCGAATCGTTTAGTGACTCTGAAATGAATGGGTTTTTGTTACATATTCCTGCCCAAATTGTAATGATTCACGAGATTACTGTGAGTGTGACACTGATTATAGCATATATGCAAGAGGTTGCATTTTTCACTAGATCTTCATGAAACTTGGTCAGTATGGTTGTATTGAAAACATATAGGTCAAGTTGGAATATGGGTTATCCGGGGTCAAAAACTAGGTCACAGGGTTAAAGCATACAAAAATCATGTGTATGCAATAGAGGTTGCATTTTCCATTGAGTCTTCATGAAACTTGCTCAGTATTTTTGACTTGATGGAATCCAGGATGAGATCGAATGTGATTTATCTGGGATCAAAAACTAGGTCACATGGTCATTTCATAGAAAAACATTGTGTATGCAAAAGAAGTTGCATTTTTCATTGGATATTCATGAAGCTTGATCAGTATAATTGACTTGATGAAATCTAGGCTGAGTTTGAATATGGGTCATCTGGGGTAAAAAACTAGGTCACAGGGTCAAGTCATACAAAAACCTTGTGTATGCAATACAGATTACATTTTTCATTGCATCTTTATGAAACTTTATCAGAATGATTGTCTTGATTAAATTTAGATTATGTTTGAATATGGGTTATACGAGGTAAAAAAACTAGGTCATCCGATTAAAATCTTTGTGTATGTCGTAAAGGTGACATTTACAACCTAATCATCATGGAAATTTATCAAAAGGTTTGTCTTATCAAGGTCAAACAAAATGTTTGTGTTTATGATATATAGTTTAGGGTGGAAGTTTGGTCACATATTGTCATAAGTAGGTCGCAGGTAAGCGATATAGGGACATCTTGGCCCTATTGTTTCTACATTATCCACGCAGAAACTTAAAATTACTCCATAATCTTCTTTGAAATCAGCGGCCCGAATTTAATCGTTCTACAAAAACCCTGTCAATTTTATACGCCCGAGGGGATGTATTATATTATGGCGCTGATCGTCCGTCTGTCTGTCGGTTCGTTAGCAATTTCTGTCCGGTGCCGTATCTACCACATTGGCACTGCAATTTCAATGGAACATTGTGGAAATTTTTATAGTGTCTAAATATCTTATATGCAATACAGCAAATATTTAACGTGATATCATTTCTTTCTAGGAAGTTTACGAACAATGTACAAAAGACCAAAAAGTCCAACCCCTAATTTTACAATGATAAATCGGAGGGACCCTAGTTTACTGAGGACACCTACAGTAACTGCCTTGATAACCACGTCCAAACCTATTCCAAACCTGCTGGATAAACGAAAGAAAGAGGAGGATGAAGCACCAAAGAAACATTTGAAAATGTGGAAAGATGAAGTCGTAAAGTAAGTTGACTCCAGTTGACCTAAAATTGTGAAAGTTTTTTTAATCTAAGCTGCGAAGGGGATCAGAACAAACAATTTCAAATTCAAAAGCCGCTGGTTCGAGCCTTTGCGGTGTCAAGAACAGCACATCTCCGGGGTTGAGGGTCAACATTTGTTGTGTCAAACCCTAACGGCAGTATCAGGACCAAACCGCGTCGATGTCAATATTACGCCCATAAGGCATCATTGCAGATGTCCTAAAGAATAAAGTTTCATATTTTGAAATAATAATTTCAAGTATGTTGAAAAGGTATGAACTATTTGATGATAGCATTCATTATAATGTCCTAAAAGCATTCATGTTTTATGTCACCTCACATAATTATATTAAATGGATGCCATATTTTATTTTCAGGGTTGTTCCATCCAGGCCTCCAATAGCAATCAATTCCGACTGGAAGGCACCACCTGCAGACTGGGACGATAGGGATCAATATATTTACGGTCCAAAGCCCGTATTTTACAAGAATATTAAATACACGCAGCACAAAGACTTTGTTGTGAATCCGGAATGGTTGTCCGAGTTCATGACAGTATCAACATACTCGCAGGCCTATCGTACGTGCGCACTCAGATATGGATGGTGTGCATAAATACACTAATAGTTTTATTTTAAGCACCTGTTTAAAGCGTTATAATTATTAATATACATTATGTTGTTGTTATCAGATATAAAAAAGTGAATTATATCAAGTTCTTAACTTCTTATATACTCTTGAAGGCACCAGTGACATGTACATTGTAGGAAGTGGAACTAATATATAGAATCTAATATATGTAAAATACCAAGAGTGGTTGAACGTTTTTCGCCCGTGAAACAATTAGGCACCCGCGCATTTTCCCTTTAAAAGGCAGATGGACCTATGATTTAACCAAGGATTTGATGCAATTTTAAACCCTTGATGTATGTCACATTGACCTTAAATACAGCGTGCTTGGTGTGCAGATTGACAAGTAAGGCGGTGCAAGTATGTGCATGTAGTTTATTTCGTAACAGCAATGTCTGTATAACATTGACTAATAAACTTTTTTTATATGTGCTCGAATAAACAAAGATGTATAAATATAAACAAAGAACATTTGTTTAACTGACAAATATATTACACTCATATACAATCACACAAAACAGTCTTAGTACATAACACAGACGTCATCTGTTATCTTCAAATCTTTACTGACTACTTCTGCCACTGGGGTTTCAGTGATATGTTATCTCCCTTGTCAACAGATGTCCCGGCATCTGGTGCTGCTTCCCCGTTCGGTTCTGGCTTTTTCTCTGGTTTAAGATCCTTCTGTTATGAAATAAGTCACAAATCACTACATTGCCATCACATGTTAAGCTTGGCTAAAATTACATGTTCTGTTTATATATGTCCAGTTCATCGTTCCTATCCATATCAAATCATCATATCAATAATGTAGTAATAACTAACTAAATGACCCTCTGGTAACGCTTCTGCATGCCAATGCGACAATGTCAGACCACACCTTTCCTTTCTTCAATGAGGGTAACATATACTTACTTCTACACACTATTTAAGCCTTTGCCTACAACTATTTTTCATCAAAATTAATGTATCTGCATCTATACCGTGTAGTTGTTATTTACACTTACCTTTTCTTTAAGTTGAACAAATTCTGCTTTAGCATCTTTATGAACGAGCTCTGTTTCGATGTCACTTTCTGCAAGTTCCATATCCGAATCGGACTCCGAGCTGTCCCCTGTAGAGCTTGGCTGTTACATATATAGTTTTATAAACGTAAAACAAGGTCATATTTAACCGTCCCCATCTTAAATCAAAGCTTCTTTAAAAAAGTATGTATGTCATATAAAAATACGTTTTTCAATATAGTCGTTTCACCTATGTTAGCAAAACTAAATATAATCTCGACAAACGTTATGGAACTTTCTTGTTAAATTCTACAAGTCCCTATTCAAAGCGGATTAGATCTTTAGATAGTTTGATTTGAAATGATATACCTCATAATCAGGATCCTCTTCTGATTCATAATTGTCAAAGTCAAAGTTTTCAATATCTTCCTCGGTTTCTGAACCATCGTCTGTGAGTATCTCGTCATGTTTCCTTTTCTTCTCCGCTTCACCTCGATCAGCACTAGCACCATCTTCAGCTGTAGGAGTATAAATATAATTTACATATAGATTGGACAAATTTACACACATTTTGAAAATTATATGGATAGGTCTACTCTTTAATATTTTTGCTTCAGACTTGCATGTTGCATTTTTCAAGAATATCCATTTTAGCAATTAATTTTAACCTGAACTAACTAACCCCAAAACCAATATGTCTTCCACTGGTCATGACCAATAACGTTACCAAGTTATATTATTATGAGATCGTTGGTTCTTCAGTTATTGATCGAAAACTGTTTTATTCACCCGAATGGTAGAATCACCTGTCTGTCCGTGCAAATTGTACGTTTCCAATTGGTTGTGTGAATGATTTAATTAAGATTTTACATGTACGTTAATGATCATAAATTATAGATCAAATTTGATTTTGGTTACAATCTACTTAGTTGTTCAAGCATATAACTAATGGTTATTGGTTGGAAACCATTTTCTAATTAAAGGTCCTATACAATAACCTTGCTATATGCTTCCAAACAAAATTTCCTTTACTGACGCAGCATTGCCACTGATTAATACTTACGGTTACAAAGGTCAATGGAACAGGGATGTCTGTAGCCAAGTAGTTTGAATGTTTTCTGCT
>JAUMHA010048879.1:0-35062 GCA_032359765.1 Saxidomus gigantea
TTAAATCATATGATGTTTATCTTATATACATGCACATTATTTTTCTCAAATTTATAGTTATTGAATGTGATGCCCCTCCACCCGTGCTGTACTCCTCTCTGGCTCCCCAGTCAAGTAAATATGTTTATCTTGACACACTGACGTTCACGTGCATTACCGGATATGAGTTAACTAGCGGAAATGACGTCAGAACATGTACAGAAACCGCTGAATGGACAGGATCAGCTCCAAATTGCACAAGTGAGTCAAAATTACTCCTGCATGCGTGATGACAATAAATAACGTATATATACTCAAAGGCAAAAGAAACGCAACTTTTTCAAGTTTTTATCATTTATAGAAAATGTAAGCACAATATTTTTCATGAAATCATGGTGGTGGTAAAGTTCCCTATCAGGCTTCCTAAAATTACCATGAACTAATTTATTCAAAAAATGTTTTCAATATGACTTTCTCTCAGTGTACTTACCTCGTTCTGAGTGTATAAAATTTAAGTGAAACGGTAAAGTTGCTTTATTTTGCCGGTGAGTATATGTAAAATATAAAAAATGTAGTGTTACATAATTTATATGGTACTTGCCAAAGTCTGTTAAATTCAAACATGCTGATTATGTTATAGCTAGATTTATTAGCAACTTTTAGATGTTTTTCAATTACAATGATATTCTGCAAATGCATGTTAATTGTATAACTCTGCATTATACGGAGAAACATGGAGATTTCGTGAAATAAGACTTATAAAATATTTTTTAAAACTGAACTTTGAAAAAGGCAACAACTGCATATTATCTTGACCAGCCTGCATATCACAAGTTTTCAGTAAATACCCTTTTGAAAAATTAATCTTAATAGATCGACGGACCAGTTCTCTTTGGAAATTTACCAAGTCAGGGTTAAAATGATGGGTTTGAACATTTTTTGAGATATTTAAAGCGTTTTCTCAATGTTGCGTTTCTTTACAGTTATTCACTGTCCCATACCACCAGATGGCGTCAGGAATACTTACACTCCAGAACTAATGGACTACATATATAACGATACTATAGTGCACACGTGTGATATTGGTTACAATCATAGCAGTGGCGATCTAGAACGGAAGTGTCTTTATGATAAAACTTGGTCTGGTGTGACACCAGTTTGCACTAGTAAGTTTGATATAAAGTTTATCTTATCTCTCCCCCCACCTAACGCAGGTTGTCTATGAGACAAATTGTATTCCTTTTTATCTTTTGTCCACCCGTAATGATTTGTCAGAGGATCTTCTCTAGAACCTGTTTTTAGATTAAATTTAAACTTTTGACAAGCCTTTTCTTCTAAATTCAAGTTTCCTATGTTATTATATATTTTTATCAAGTAGGTTGAAGCAGAGTAGTTGTCCTTTAAAATGTTGAAGGGCTTCTCCTTTAATTTTGTTTCACGATATTTTGTTATAAAATCATCTGATAACACAAAATATGTGTTAGTCAGGACAATGCTATCCCTGCATACCATTGAGAAAAAACTAAACGACAGAAAAATTGAATTTGTTAAAATATTACTTCCCTTTGTTTCCTAACTTTGGCAATACAAACTATTCAATATTGATATTTATCTATTGCTGAAAACACATTAATATGTTTACAGTCTCTTTCCATGACACTTGAAATATCGGCAAATCATTTTGTAATACACATTACCAGTCAAATGACAAATTTTGTTATCGTTTTTCACTTTCATACCACTGCTAGAGGCTGCAAGGTCGAGGCATATCAGTAAGAAAATAATACAAGAAACGAAACTATGTAAGCGAAGTTTATTCTATATTACAATGTCACGAAAGTGTAAGGAATGTTGGACAAACTAAGAAATTTCTGTTTCAGTTGTAACCTGTGATAAAATAGATGTTCTACATATGACCTTCGACCCTCCCACCACCGACACACACGATTTTAACACGACAATAGAGTACTCATGTGATATTGGATACAATCACACATTTGGTGACCTGTTCCGTACATGTAACTACACAGCCGAATGGACGGGAACCCTGCCTAATTGTACGAGTACGTACATTCTTTACACAGTATATGCTTAAAGTACAAGTATATTTTTACACAGTCTATATGCTTCTATAACATGTAAATTTGAATCTGATTGAACTATTTATATTACTTAAAATGTGAGTTTTTAATTTGATATTGAATATAAACGGTTGATGCTTCCAAGAAGATACACACCAAGGATCTGCGTTAGTGCTGTATCACGTGCGCTTACAAAAGATGACTTTATTTATCCCCTGAAGCAATTCCATTTATAAAAATCTTTTTTGAAGACTAGGACGCAAATAACACAAATGTTCTACTCCGTTACGGTATTAATTCAATATCAGATGGATTTCACGCATTTCTTTTTAATAAAAAGATCCTAGTCTGAAATCTCAAAATGACCAAGGTACTGTATTCATAAATTAACGTTTCTCTGGTTTGACTTAGTGCCTTCATTATGACAAGGCAAATTATTCGTCACTAGGACTTCCTACATTGTCATTATAAGCTATCAGTTCGTTGTTTGTTATTTTCAGTAATCACATGTGATCCACCGGATCCAATACCCCACACATCTTACGTGCCTGTTCTAGCTGAACACAACTGGAATACTTCTATTCATTATTCATGTGACGTGGACTACCACTACGTTTCCGGTGTGAACGTAACAACGTGTAATGAAAGCGGCTCTTTCCCCCCAGCAAACACAGATTGTTCAGGTAGGATTTTGCTGACTTTTAAAATATTAGAAAATATTTCATTGAAAAAGTTTGAAAAATGTTCTCTAAAAGTACATGTACTTGCTAATTTGCTTCACATACACAATTGTTTAGCCGTCTTCATCTAGGTCTATTGATTTTATTCTGTGACTTTTATTTTTCATCTTAATCGCAGTGCAGCATTATATGACAATCCATGGATCAGAACCCGCTGTCACATGGTATAACGCAACAGTAAACAAGACGGACACAATATTTGATTTCGATGGCATGTGTGATGTCATCATATCATGTGTTCCCAATTTAAATGGCATGAGTCACATAAGAAACGGAAGTCAGTTAATCATGACTGTAACACAAACAGCAAGCACAGTGTTAAATGAGTATTTGTGTACTCTGAAGCCATTTCATGGAGAGAGAAACTTTCCATACGTCAGTAGGGATGTGTTCTTTGGGAACGAAATTCTTGATTTTCAGGTGAGTGTTGGTCATACGTGTAATGAGCTTCCGATCATGTATACATGTACGTTTGAATAATGGTGATAGTGTAGATAATGTCCTAGGTATGCAGTCTGGTGTTCCATGGAACTGAATTGTCTAAAGCCAGTCTGTTGATTAGCCAGAACTCGGCTTTAATGTTCTCCATTTCCCCCAGTTATGCTGGTGAGACTGATGGGATGATAACATGATTTTATTTCTATCCTACGCACCTTTAGGATCAGGTGCCATCGCCATCGATGTCCAATTTATGGCATATTTGCTATCATTACAACTTCGGTAAGAGTTCTTTGTAAGGCTGATGAACATTTGTGCTACCACATGAAATGGAACATTTAAGTAGCTTTTAGCCGTTTTGCGGCTACTAGCATGTGTAATTCATTTTTGTTGAGTCTATGGTCAAGTAATTCTTCCTCTAAACCATTGTTTCATCCATCTTTCTTATTCTTGAGCTATTCTAGCAATAAACAAAAGGGTAACAGACAGAAGTTAAGTCAACCTGAAAAAACGTTTGTGTCTTAATTTGAGAACTGTAATCATACCACTTTAAGGATTGTCCTCTTCCATTTTGAATACCCATATAAATAAAGTAGACTTTAATGAATACATACAATTAAAGGGTACACTTAAAAATAGCAGACACTCTAGTGGTATTAACTCTCTTTCGATTTGTCTAACAGTATTGTGGGTTAAGTTAATAAATAAAGCAATTCTTTGATGCATTCTGGGAACCAGCGCTTGTATCGTTTGAGGGCACAATATTTGTAATTTATATTAAATATGCTTAAACCTTTGCAAACTACCTCATAACAGGCATTTCTGGACAATCCAATCATTTATTTGGCTGTTGGAGAGACATATACTTTCATTGCTAATGCAACGGATGGGAGTAATGTTACCATAAAATGGGAAATGGAATCCAATGTCACGGAGATACAGTCATATCCAGGAGCGTTTTCAACTGGAATTCTGTCGTACACATTTAACAGGTAATTTAGTCATTTTTATTTTATATTTAACTAAAATCAATTTTTACGTAAGATTTATATCATTGTTTTAATATATAAGTAGGTGTGACCTAGTTAACTATTTACTAGTATCTGCTAATAAAATTGGGCGTGAACTAAATTTTGTGTTTCAAAGATTGATGAGGTCTTCGGTTTTAGTACTTGTCTTTAGTCAAGTGTTGTTTATATTACATTTTTGTGTCATCCTTTCGGAGAAAAGGCGATACATAAGGATCGCTTTGACCGTTGGTCCATCAGTCTGTCCGGTCACAAAAACTTAACGTTGGCTATAACTTTGCCATTTCTTCATCAAACTTTACAATTGTATTACTTATGACAAAAGGGTCGTTTTACAAATTTTGTAGGTCAAGGTCATATTTGACAGAGTTATGCCCTTTTTTAAATTAGATTTTGTCAAGAAAATATTGGTTATTCTGACAAAGTGTAAGAAGGCGACACAAGTGTTCTACTGAACACCCATCTAGTTATTTCTGTATTGCGTTATATTGCAATTTGATTGATTATAGTTTTTATTTGACTTTTTTAATTAACATCATACCTTTCGGGAGAGAAAACACTTTTACATCGATAGTTGAAACGTTTTAAGAGGTTAATCTCAGTGCTTTGCTTTCTACATACAGTTTGAGTGTCGCAAAAAGAGGTGACATTAAGTAAAGCGCAAGTCATCTTAACATCAACGCCAGTAATACCAATGTAACTCACACAGTTATGATTAACAAAATTGAATAATGGAGAAAAAAGGCTAACAGTAAATGAAACTCAAGTTTTGACATGGAAAATGTATACTTTTTCGCCTTGTTTGACACATGTGTTGTTTATTTGATGGGATTTTGGCTCAACGCATAATTGACAATCTTTAGTTTTAGCAATAAACCTAAAAGATTTGCATTTATAATGACATAAAGAAGGACTTTTGCTCAGTTAGATCGTATAAAAATACACCAAAGCGTTGCTTGTTCCAAAGTGTTGTTTGCCATATACAGTCAAGACTTGTTCCAATTAACAGCGTATCCTTAATTTAAGCGTTTTTGCTTTTTCAGACCGAAGCATAACATTACAGTCCATGGTTGGAATATGGTCAGTAACCATACGCTGGATTTGTATGTTGAAGTCATTTATAGAATCAACGGCTTTACCTTATCCGTTGATGACACCTTGGCAAATACCACGCATCCTGTTTTCTTTGATCTTCATTTACTGCAAACGGCCAGTATACCAATGCATGATGTGAACATTTCTATCAACTTCAAACACGGAAGCAATGCTACCGACAGCCGTTCTATAGACGATTTCTATAGCGTAAATGTCAGTCATAACTATAACCATCTCTTTGACATGCAAGGCAATTACTTTGTAGAAGCAACAGTTGAAAATGTTTTAGGTTATGAAGTTTACAGTATTACTATGAGGATTTGGGACTCACTCTTACCACTACAACTCGAACTGACAAATGCAATTGGTGGAAAGTACCTTATCACAGATACAACTGCCGTACTTAATTTTACAAATGTTCCAAATTATGGATATAAGTATTCTATTAATTATGGGGATGGTGATGCGGAAGCAAATGTTAACGAAAGCATTTTATATAAATTGTATGACCTCCCTTTATTTATGCATAACTACACAAGTCCCGGTGTGTATATAGTTCATTGGACCGCAATAAATGGAGAACCGGCTTATGACCGGGACGAGAAGTTTGCTGTCCATGTACAAAACAAAGTGCCTGACGCAGGCTATACACTCGAGCCATTAGGTAAGAAGTACCCATGGACGATTGTGCAAGATATGAGCATTGAGTTGAATATAACACTAAACAATAGTGTTCCAATACCTACAAATGCCACCTGTGTATTTAATCCAGACGATGGAAACAGTTCTGTTGCTGATCTTACATTTGACAAGTTATTCTTTGAGTACTCACATGGCTATCGCACTGAGGGTCTTTTCAATTCGACTTTTATTTGCTCTAATGATGTCAGTAATTACGTGTACACTTACGATATAGAAGTTAGGAAATTCCGGGCGTCAGATTTGCAAATCGTATACCACGAATATGTTCCTTTGAATGTATCTGATACAGTTGTTGTTTACTTTCACATTGATAATGGAGGCTTTGTGGGCATACCGAAACACGTGTACCTCACATGGGAGTATGGAGATGGTAATGTCGTTGCATCAGAGCTATACGATAAACCAACTTTCACTCATTTATACACTGGACGTGGAAATTACACCTTTACAGTTTTTGTAGAGGCGCTTATTTCAAACACAACAAACTTACTGTATAAATCTTTGCGTCTAGGCCTTATGTATTTTGAATACAATACAACAGTTCAATTCATCAATACAACTGTTGCACGGTTTACTATGTATGGCATAATAGGAACTGCAAATTACACAATAGATTTTGATGACGGTCATGCAGACGAAACGTGTTTTTCAAATGGTTCCTCAGGCTGTGATATCCATCATCTGTGCCCAGAGTACGGATATCACATTGTGCAAGTAGTTGGAACAAATGGGACCTTTGTGGAGATAGACAATTTAAATATCACTTGTGATAATCCTATTAACTTCATAATTGATTTTCCATTAGCCGTGCTTATACCTAATGGCACAATTAACGCAGGCCTACTAATTTCACAGAATGACCTCTTTCTTCCGTGGGTAACCTGTTACTGGAATATGGGTGACCCTATTAAATTGGAAACTTACGGACCTTTATCACAGGAGGTAACCTATGAGAATCCGTATGTGTTTCCTTTCCAATACATTGCATTGGGTAGACACACGATAACGGTTCATTGTTGGAACCTAATTAATGACACAAGAATAGAAACACAAATAGTTGTTACAAACAACGATTTCCTGTTCAACGGTGTCTTTGACAGGTTTTATTCACAAGAAACTTCCCCTATGTATATTTCCTCTATGCTTGATACTGAAATTTTCAGCCGGCTGAAAATTCAAGCTGACCCAAACGTGAAAACACACACAAATATTTGGAAGCTTAACATTTCTTTGGGGGAAGCAAATGCTACACGTCAAGGATTGCTGTTCACACGTGGTCTGGTACCGGAGAAACAGTTTAACATAATTCTTAGAGTGTGTTTCAAAGAGGAACCCGAAAACTGCATCTTTGAACCTACTTATGCCAAGTTTGTTATGCCACCACCACATGCAGAAATAGTTGGAAATACAAGAAGATATGTCGACAGAGGAGCCGTTACTGTAGATGCCTACACGTTATCGTACGATCCAGTGTTTCCAAAATTGTCTAACCTCGACTTCAGCTGGACATGCGAAAGGTAAATGTTTCGTTCAACTTTACTGCAGCTATGAAAAAAAAACGTGTCCCCAGAAAATATTAATTGCTTATGAAGTCGTGGTTTTATTCATTCGACATCAGAGAACGCTTTCTGTCATAATGTTTCGTTTGAGTCAAGTATGTCTATATCTTCCAAAGTGTATGCCATTACTCGTTAATAAATAATTATTTTTCGTGCAACTAATCAATTCTTCTTTACATTGTAAATAAGTGTTCGTGTAATTATGGTACAGAGTTTCTTTCATATATGCAGAAAATAGAACACTTTTTAATTAAAGCTAAATACAGTTTTTTTATTTATAACACATTACCTTTATATTTTTTTCAGTTTTGATGCAGCGGATTTTGACGAAGCTTCTAATTTCCAATCCATCAACAACCGCAAGTCATGTTCCTTCACAGATATATCAGCAGGAGTTATTACCCTAGATACAAGTGATAACCCAGTTAAATCACACTACGCTGTGACAGTTACAGTTGATAATAATAGAGGAAAGAGTGCTGAGTTCACTCAGATAGCAGCCGTTGAAACAGATAAAAGATTAGTGATTAAGTAAGTTAAAAAACATACCATTTTTTTATTATCATTGCTATATGATAATAATTTTAAACTTACTATACTGTAAGTGTTGGACCAATCTTTTCGTGCCTGTAACAGAATACATCCTGATAGGTTTCGGTTGAAAAAAAGTATTCAGCAAGATTTTGTTAACGTTAAATTATTTGTTCAGAAACTATTTATGTGTGAATAATACTATTTTATTGTTCCTCTAATGCCTGTGTAATGTGGTAAAGACAAAGCTTTTAGACGTTCGTATGCATATTTTAAATGCCTTCATTCCTTGATATACATCGAAATAAATAGCTTAAACTAGTATAAGATGGATGAATACGAGCCATTGTGTTGTTACCGCTGTCCTTGAATTTCACCACGGTCATTTTAACGCACTATCGCATTATCATTTCACTATGAATGATGAAAAAGACAGACGGTATCAATTTCTTAGCTTATCACCCACCTTGGTTTGTCTTTATGCAAACATTAAATCTATCATTTTTACTGAAAATATAGTTTACTTTACAATTATGACTCGATGCAAGATTAACTGTCTAACAAAAGTGGCAAGGAGCTCAAAACTTCAGTTAATACCAGATTTACCTGACAACTGCCCAGCATCCTTTGACTGGACTCTGAAGATATACTCCGGCTCAACATATGTTGATGTAGATACTTCTAGTTTCACCACAGAAACAGGTACATTATATTTTTGACAAAACAAATATGCAAATGCAGTGTTTTCTATTTGTAAAAGCCGACATGTACTTTTGATATATGCTCATATTCATATGCTATATAATAAATTAATGTTAATTAAAGATGATATTCAGGGAAATCCATATTCTAAATGTAACAATAATACATTTGTTTCCGAACGGACCCCCAAGACAAATATGTACTATAATAGTGTAACATAAAGTAAAACGAGTCAGAATCTCTCATATTGACCGTTGCTCCTGTATTCAGGAGTAGTCTGCAAACTAAATTACACGGAAACTGAAGTATTAATGCATTGTATTCTTTGCTTGTAACGGATTTTCTACTTTTTGATTCGTTTCATCTGTTGACGTTCAGCTACTGTAGTGAAGTTTTGTAATCAAACGTTTGAAAGACATTTACAATTGATTACTCATATTGAACTTCTTGAGTTAAATGCTTGGCTGAGTTTCAATGTTTCAAACCTGACAGTATTATCAGGAAACGTGTAAATATACTGCAGTAAAGTGTCAATGCAAGTGTACTAGATTTTTCAGCTCACTGGCACCATGGTACTACAAGTCAGAAGTTTTGTTTGCACTATAATCAGATAAGTATAATAGTAAAAGAAAGATTTTCTTCAGGATCCAATTCACGATCACTGAAAATTAAGGACAATACCCTTGAATATGGAACATGGTACCTCGTATCCTTGACAGTGACACAGAGCGGTATAACCCACGGGCCGGCTTTTTATGAGTTCTTGACAAACAGACCACCACAGGGCGGTTTTTGCAGAATCATACCATTCAATGAAACAACTCTATTTCCAATGGGTTTTGAACTCGAAAATACGACGTTATCAGGTATGGTTTTGTGATGACATAGCTCTGAATGTAAATAGTAAAATGTTATCGTGTGGATGAATCAGTATTTAAGAAGCAATTTGTTGCCTTATTCACCCTATTTCTAGTAGGAAACCATTCCAAAACTATTTTTTCCAGTGACTCTGTCGAAAGTTTCATGTGTATTATCTCTTCTAATATTGTTTGTTCAAGCACTTGTATACAATTTCATGCATTCATAATATTCATTCGTTTATACATTTGTACTTGAAATGTCCACACGTTTTATGCATTGCTCATTCTCGGGCGTGTAAGTGTTTTGTTGTGTACGCAGTATGCTTAAAAAAGTGTTTCAAATGCTCGGCCCCAAACCTTCAGAGATAGGCTGCATATTGTCTGTTCATGTATCACGTAATGCGCTCACGCTTAAAAAGTTAGTATCCCAGTGTAGCGTTAAAATATATATTTGAATTAAATCATCAGACTTAAAGTCTAGTATTAATTGTAAACTTATTTTATGCCATTAATCAATCAATCAACCACTGATTCATTCGTTTATTCATTCAGTCAACTAAATTCAGTCATGCATATACGCCTGTAGTCATTGATTCTTTCATTTCAGTATTGACTTTATGTATACATTGATTAATTTGTTGATTGAACAATTAGTTGTTTGTTTTGTTTTCATTGATTATTCATTCGTTCAAACTATACTAAATGCTAAGTGTATGTCTCTGTTTTTATATTAGGTGAATACAATTTGACAGCTGGTATACACGTCTTTAACTTGACTTGTGGAGAATGGCAGGATGAAGGATTCACTGATAATTCTTTCTCAAACAAGGAACCGCTATTCTATATGTTCTTCTTGTCGTATGGTGATGACTCTAATGACACAAATCGACAGTTGCTGTATTTTGATCGTAAGTTACAATTGTTTGAAAGATTTACAAATTTAATGACAGAGTGCAATTCACTCAAAGCATCACATGTATGTATGTATCCGAGCATTGAACTACAGTCGTATACCCGCTATCAGCAGATTGCATTCAATAGTATCTCGCTGTTGATGTGTACTCGCTCCCAGCTGGAATCAAAATACTTCTAAAACACGAATTGTTTGAATTCCAAGAAGTAGATTGTACAGTATTTTTTTTTTATAGAAACCCAGATTTCTTAACAGTCGACAAAAGCTATATTGGTGGTATTTGGAGAGTGAATAAACAAGTCTTTGTATCCAAATGCTTTAATACAAAAACAATGAAATTAAAAGTATTATCTGTACTCTATAATGTAATAATTGATCGTTTGATTTTTAATTGAACTCTTAGTTAAACGAGTATTTAGTAAATGTAACCATGTAACGCAAAAACTCTTTCTTTATTTTCAGCCGGTCAGACTTCAAATTTAGTATCGTTCCAAGCAGGAAATGTGACTGAAGAATACAAAGCAACAGTGGTACTGAGAATAACTGATGTCTTTGGGGATTACACCGATGTTAGATATTATGTTAGAGTAAGTGCTACATTTCTTTCTAAAGAACGTCCGTCCACATGTGTTATTGTAAGAAACACGATGAACTAAATGAAAAAGTATTCACTAGTATTAATTAGGTTTTTTACCAACTTTGAAAATGATGTATATAGTATAAACAACTTTGTGTAATTCTGTGAAATAAACGCAAAATAAACAGATAGAAAAGAACAGCAATTCTTACTTACCTGTTATACAAATAGTGCAGTAAGACATTAAATACCTGTTTCGTTTAATTTAATTATGGACGTGTTTTCAGCCGAAACCCACCCTTACGACCTCCGATCTTGCTGATCTAAGTACAGAAGCTATACATTTAATCATATCAGATTATGTTGAACAATTCGGCGACGAGCTTATTAAAGCCAACACGACATGCGATTACAGAACAATCTCCAGGAAGGTCATGGACATTGCTTCTGTTTATAACGAACTGGTAAGCTCCTTCATAAATGACCCCCCCCCCAAACCACAGGAGGTCTGATCCAATAATTATTTTATGGCCTTTTATCAGATAAGATACTGTCCGATAAGGTGTCTTTATACTAACCATTTAGTAAAATAACCCAGACATTTAATGTTAGCGACATGTAGAGGTAATTGGTTTATTTCCTGTTGCTTTTTTTAAGAAATTAGTTTACTATCAAACAATGAAATTGTTAATGTTCTTAGGCATATTAAGCAAGGTTTGATACTTCGAACACGTTTCATATGCGTGCAGAAAACTAATTTTTACTTTAGAGACTTTTTGACAGATTTTCTTTCATGATTTTTTTATGACAAATCTGTTTATCTGTAAAACTCGCTTAAAAAAGTTTTTCTCTTTTTTGTAAATTAAGTAAAGTATGTGTCTTTGCCTGATTGTTGAAGGGAAATATTGTACAATTTTCTCTAACTGTAGTAAAAGTATCTTACACAGTAATTAATTTACATAACTCGGCACCCAACTCAATTTGAATGAAAAGTGCATACCTATATAGTATTACATTTAATATACTTACCTCCATATTATGTTAAATATGCAAAAATTATTTTAAAAAGCATAAGAAAAACTATCACCTTTCTCATTTTTATCACTTTTGTTTCAAACCATCATGCACACCATCAATGATCACCTTTTACCTATTGAAATATTAGCTATGAAGTAGCTCATTATAGTAAACAGAATCTAGTATATCATTGGCTTCAACCGATTGTTATTTTGCTAAAGAAATGAGTGCTAAATTGCCACAGCAGCTACTGTAAATGGTTTGTCTATAACAGATTGTCTTGTCAATTATTATCTTATTGTTTGAGGTATTCGATATCAGTAAACGATATGAATTTATTCAACACAAACCTAGTAAAAATATTTTATCAATTGTTTAATGTGACATTGTATACATGTATAATATATCGGCTGAGTTCGATAATCATACTGGTCAGCCCGATGATTCATTATTTACTTTTCTTGAATTGCCAAAATTTCAATAGAAAGCACTGTCCTCTAGTTTTCTTGAAAACCGAAGTACCATACCCAGTTATTACAGCCATGTGCATATTATATACCGGCCAAGTTCTATTGCAGGTCTGATAGCTTTATAATTTCTACGGTTACTGTCCTTGAATTCACTAAACGTTACTAAAATATCACCGACAGTTTCTATTTTGGAAACCGTATATTGGATGCATTTTCCCGAACCTAGTTACAATATTTATGCATATATATTTCTTTTAATAAATCACATTTTCCCAATCATTGTGGATTTTATAATTTGCCACTGTCTATTCTAAGTGTTTCAGGTGCATACATGTATATTGAATAAAGTACCACACACATAACGGGTGTGTTAGATTAACAATTTGGGGATTTTCTTTTATCATTTTATCACCCCATAGTTAATGTAAGTACAAAGACCGTGGACAGGAAATCATTTTAAATCCTTCTTGTAAAACACTGGTGCTATCTTTATATTGACCTTGTCAAGTCTTGTCGAACGTGGTATATACTGTCTTTCACATCATTATAAATGTTGAACGCTAACAAGAACAGTATTCCTTAATGAACGTAATCCTTCAGTACCAGTAGTATGTCTTTGACTTCATTTTGCTGTTTATAATATCCTGCAGGCACTGAATACATCATCTGGGGTCATACTGTCACCAGAAGATCTTTTATCACTTGGATATCAAAGATCAGAGGATGATGACTTACTTAGGTGGGAAGACTACTGGAAAATTATCGTCGAAGTAACTGATACAATGGCGGCAGATTATCTTGCGATGGTCGGTACTGGGCAAGCAACTAATACAAATGCTAAAACTGAAATATATATTTAACAATTTTCACTGTTCCAAGTTTTACCTTGAAATGTGCACATCATTATATCTGTATGTTGCATTACCTAAGCTGGAGGCAGTTCAAATATAATTTCTTATAAAATGAATGATTGAGGATATATTCACGAAAGAAATTATTCTAGTACTGCTCTTAAAAACAAACAACAAGTAACTGTGTCATTTGGAAAATGACAATGTCCTATGACGTTGCAGGCTATTACGTCAGTCATTTTGATATTTACAAATCTACAATCTGTGACGCACTGCGAGTACTATATAAAACATATTTGAATAAATTCAAAACTGTAACTGCAATTATTTTTCAGTAACAATATTTTATGGTTAAATGTATATTTTAAAAAGTAAAATAAATGTTCAGAACTTTATGCGTCTTTATAAAAATGCATGATATTGTTTGTCAAAAATGATATAAATTCCTCTTTTAAAATTGAAAGGTGGCAGAGAAATATGCGTACATGTTGCATACCAGTGTTCTAACGTGGCCACCAGATAAAAGATTGACCCTTGTAGCAATAGAAACTATAAGCCGGGCTCTGACCACAACAACTTCTAAGTTAGAGTTTTCAAATGTCACTGCTGCAGTAAGTATTTTGTGTGTATGTAGCATAATTTTCAAAGTATTTGATAAATTTAAAATCGTTAGGTATATTTGCATTACATTGTTATAGTATCAATAGTATTTCTCCTGCGGCATGACTTGTGCATAACCAAATGTTGCTGATCAAGTTTAGTTATTTCCAAACGTAGGACGACCAAGCGTTATATCTCACCGTAAACTTTTCCGAATACGAACTAATCACATATGGTAAATATGTACATGCAGCTTCCACCACCTATGGTTTAACTTCACATTATATCTGATATAAGGTATTATTTACGTTATCCTAAGTACATCCACGACCGGTAGTAACACGTATGCAATTGTTCACAAATACAAATGTACATTATAATGACAGAGAAACTGTTCCCCATAGTACCTCCAATGGCGGTGGCCACAGCATCTAAAGTTTGCCTCTTACATGATGGTTGTATAAGCTGCAGACAACCGAATAGATATCTTGATCTTAGTTTGAAGAATTTCACAGATAGATCTTACGTTAATTGAGCGTAGGTTATATATTAAATATTATACCAGATTTTGTCTCACTGCATACTCATGTAAATCTTATCATTTCAAACTTTACCTTGAAGGTCTTCCTCCAAATTGATATCAGAGCTGACATTCTTTGACAAATACGTTTATGACTTCAGGTACTTGCAGCGGAATGTGCAGATATTTTGGCTCGAAACCTTGCTGTAATTTCAGATGACCGCACGTTTCCAAATACCGAACAGCTTTTTACAGCTGCCATTGGTATGTTTAAAAAAGATTTTATTGTATGGACATTGCAAGATCTTTTAATGTTTTAATTAAAAAACAGTTATAGCACTAGAATGTGATGTTTTCGTAATTTGGTAATTGCTTGAAATATTATGATTTGAAATTAAAATTTTACATTTAACAAATAATCCCTGACAAATAACTTTGTTTGACAAGATAAGCGCTATCATGATATAATCATTTTGTGAGAAACCGAAAGAATATGCTTTGCCTCTTGTAAGAGTACAGATCAGTCCGATAACCCTATCCCGAGAACAAGCGCCGTAGTGATACATGTCAAGTCGATCTTTGTATTTTGTTACGAAGTTGAAACCAGTTATAATATATTCATATTGATAGTATTGACGGTTGCCAAATTGGACATCACTTTAGGTTCAATAGTCAACCCTATTGTACTCTAAGCGTTTACGAACAAAAAAAGGATCCTTTCTTTCTTTTAAATGCTTGAAAACTGATAGCTTATCAGTCATATTTGCGGTATGTAACATCCGTCATCCGTCGGTTGTCTATGCTCACTGTTTGTGTATTTTGACGTGTCGCTAACATGTTGATGATCAGCTTGTCAAAGTCTATATTTGATGCTCTCCTTTCCGGATGCCTATAAAATTCAGCATTGGCATTATCTTACTACATAAACGGCGATTTCAATCCTTTGATGATCGCACTCAGTACAGAATTTCTCGATGGTTAGAATTTCAATTCCATACTGGTGACCTTGTCATGTGACTAGAATCTATGTTTCGCTAACTCCATTAGCAATTACTGTATGTATTTCAGGTGTGTGGGATTTGGCACGAAATATTTTGGCAATTTTGCAAACTGTATTAACACCAAATCTTCCTCAAAACCCATCGGTTGAAGAAATGAGAAATTACCTTAACTACATTATGATCTTCAAAACAACAGAAGAAGCCATCCATGCTCCTTTAAGTATTCAAGAGCAAACATTTCTCGCGCAGAAACAACTGCAAAAATATTATCTTCTGAAATATATAAAATCGGAGGCGGTAAGTGCAATATATTAGCAGTAAGTGTAACATCTTTGCAAAAATATATTATGTGTACAAGCATCCTCTTCTAAATTACATAAGGTAGGAGGCGAGAATGCATGATATCATCTGCAATAATATAAAAAAGTGCACTTAAAATTATCTTCAGTCTTAAAGTACAATCTAAGAGGAATCGAGCAAATGTTTTCTCAGTGAGCTGAATGGAATTTCGATTCTGTTAAAAAAATTAAAAGCAACAATATTTGAGCTTAATGTTATTTCTAAACATCTTTTTAACTGTTCTAGATCTTTCCGAACAAAAAAAAACAAATTACATTCCAATATATTGGTATTGTATTTGGGTTGTTCCATACATGCTCTCACTGTCTTAACATATTAATCATAAACATTTTATTGTCTTTGTTTTCCATTTGATCTTAGACTTACGAACAACACAGATATTCTAATGTTTTCATAAATAACAGATAGTGCTTTCCATATGCTTTAAAATTACTATTAATTGCAAAATCAAATAATCCATGATAATAAATCAATATGTATAATGTTTCTGAAAGTTAGAATACGTTTGTGTTACCACCACTTGAGATCGTTGTTCGGATGGCTTTACAATTGCTAAAATGGCGATTACAAAGTATACTTAATAAACCAGGTATAGAGTGTCTCCGTAGTTACTCCTTATAGATTGTAGAAGATGTCATTTTGGAATTGAAATGTATGTGAACTGTTTATTTTCGTTAGTGATAAAAACTGAAATGCATTTTGTGGTTTTACTTCTTATTAGTTAAGCATTGATATCTAGTGTACTTTCAGTCAAAGAAAGCGCTTCCTCATTTGACACAAGCATTGCGAAATTTGACGTACGTGTTGGGAAAGCTGTCGGAATTAGGAGAGCAAGAACTGCTTCTTGAGAATGACTACCTTTACATTTCTGTAGAAATCAGTCCGGCTTTTGAGCTTTTTGGAAAGACAGTCAACAGACCTCGCGTTGCTTTAGAACTTACTGAGCTACATGAAGAAATTCCAGAAACTTGCAGTGCCAGTGCAATTTCTCTTAAGGTCAGTATTCGAATAATGTTAATAGTTACAATGATTAGTATCATTTTGAAATGTTTCTACTCGTTTTATGTGTTATACCATTTCCAAAAATTACTAATCCTTCATTAATAAAAAAGCAGGTACTTTCCATCGGAAATTACTGACAAAGATAGACAATTAAGTGGTCGCCAATAATGTCAATTGCAGCGTTGTATAAACACTAGTTTCTGTATATTGGAACTCGTGCATCAGCATCATTTTCATGCGGTCACAATAACCATATTGGACAACGCATGTGTGGAAGAAAAATTGTTTCTTGCAGATCATGACAAAATGTTTCAACACATTACAAATCAATTCCCTTGGATATTGTTCTCTTGAATATGTTACCTTCAAATTAGATCCTTTTGAAGTGAATACAAATAATCATTACAACTTATGCACACTTTGCAGAACAAAGAATGGTTGGATGTATTTCAAGTTTTTATAGCCTCATCCGGTCAGCGTAGGTGTTGCCCTATCGAGAGTTTAAAAGTAAAACTGGTTGTCCTTTCTAGCATTCTAGCACAGCAGATCTGAAACGAGTTTTTCTAACAAGCCTTATAGTTTTAGTCCATCAAAGATTGAAGTGATACGATTTAACATATTGAACGATGTTTGATTAAGTCCTAGCAATTTTAAATAAGTGTAGCTAACTCTAATTACCTTCATACTGCAGTTGATTGGTTTGATATTAGGTGGCGTTAGAGGCGTTTGCTTTTATCACCAAAGATAAAGGTCATTATTTCATTGTTCCAGACAATAGTATTCAAACACAATCCCTACTTCTGGGGACAGTTTGCAGATCGAATTACGTCATACCTGCTTTTGTTCGAGATAGAAGGTGCAAGTCTTACTAGTGACGAAATCACATACAGGCTCGAGAACAAAGTGGAAGCAAGCTGCAAGTACGCAACTTTTCATTGGATCTTTTTTTAAAAATAAAATCGTGTCATTGTGTCATTAAATTTACGTTTGATTGTCAAGATGTCATTGATCTTCCGGCTGACTTTGAAAGTAAGCAATGCATCTTGGTAAAGATCCGTCAGAAGATATTAGTAAAGCTTTTGTGAAAAATAGATTTGTTATTACTCGTAAAAACTAAAAACATCATATAGAATGAAACTGATGAAAATATTTCTTCTTATTATGTTCCTACGTGGAGAGTTTCATATTTTTGTGTTTTGCTTCTGATACGCATGCAATTTCAAACTAAAAACTGTAGCTAGCCTTGTTAAGTTTTTCATTATAACCAATTAGAATGGTTCTGTTGAAGTTATCAGCACCCTTTTCATAGACTCCTCAGTTATAAAAAAATTATGTAAATACTATTTGCTAAAATGTAAACTTAAATAATTGAATGATTCCACTGAACAAAACAATTCTGCAGTTTGAAGTCGTTAGATATGACGCACTCCGAGGTAAGTCAATATTTGAGGCTGAGGTATACCTTTCAAGCTCACATGAGCACTATGTTCTCAAGGTGAGATATTTTGATTGCCTGATGTCCGTCGTTTGTCGGTCTATCCGTTTGTCTACATTTAAGCTTGTTTACACTCTAGAGACAACATTTGACCCTAAATAATAAAGATTAGTCGGAATATTTGTTTGAGTAATCGCTAGAGAAAGTTTGAAACTTGTTTAAATGGTGTCAAAAACTAGGTCACACGGTCAAATCAAAGGAAAACAATATTACGTGTAATATTCTAGCGGCCAAGTTTGAGCAAAAATCATTATCGAAATAGTCAGAATGTTTGTCTTAATGATGTCTATACAAGATATAAAATTGGATTATATAGACCCAAAGCCTATGACACAAAGTGAAATATAGAGAGAACCTTGTGATCACTCTACAGGACACATTTGATAAACAATTAGTTTTACAATTGCAGAATAATTGTCTTGATGATCTCTTGACCAAGTTCAATGGGGTCGGAAAAAAGCTAGATGGTCAAATCAAATGAAAACCTTATTAACACTCTAGAGACCGCCTTAAATACCAAATGTTCAGAATGTTTTTCTTGATGATTTCTAGGTCAAGCTTGAATCTTGTTAACCTGGGTTTAAATACTAGATCACTCCGTCTAATCATAGAAAACCATTGTGAACACTTTGGATGCCAAAATTTATACCCAATCAATTTGAAAGTAAGCGGGAATACTATTTTGATGAACTGCATTTCGAAACTTAGTTACTCAGATCAAAACTAGGTCACCAGGTCAAATTATAGAAGAATCTTGTGGACAATATAGAAGCCACACTTTTCACCGAATCAAATTGGCCATACTGTTTGTCTTGATGGACTGTAGGTGAAGATCAAAGCTAAAACTAAGACAAGAGATACGTTTATCTTGACCTTTAGATCTAACTTTTTGTTTTTTAAGCTATACTTATGCTATGTGGATTGTCTGTAAAGTTTTGCAAGCACATTTCAAAATTGTCATCACTTGACCATGGTCATATCCTTATGACTTAGTGTATTGTCATTTAGAACAATGGTACTCATGTGAGCGATATAGGGTCATCATTACCCTCTTGTTTAAGAGATATATACTCTATGATATAAAATTTCAACTGAAAATCTTTCAGGGACCAGGTGCCAACATACGAAGTAGACGACCCGAATAAGATGATTTACATTCTTGTTGACAGGCAACACGCTGAAGATGATCTACTTATATTTGTCAGGCCGAACACAAGCGATCTGGTAAGAACTCTCAAAAGCAGTTTAAAATCGTATTGAAGGTTACCAAACCGCCTAATGTGTCCAACTAACATGAGAACAGAGTCAGTCTGCTAAGAAATCTGCCCGGTATATATCGAGTATCAATGGCCATGACCCATGTTTTAACTACCCTTGTTACTTTTGATCATGTTAGTTCATACTCGTCTGATAAAATGGACTCTTTCTTTATGCTGTTATAATTGGCTATCAGATGTAAAGATTTTTAAGTAGATCTCTGTTTCAATAAAATTCAAATTTATCCTGGCATAAGATCACACTATTATACATTATAATTTAAAGCTCCTAACGGTGGGCATATTAAAATCGCACTGTCAGTCCGTCGTCAATCAATCTGCCTGTCCGTCCGTCTGTTTGTCCGTGTTACATCCTTCCATTTTTCGCGTGTCTATGCTGTCCTTACCCCAAAGGTCAAGGTTACACTTTGAGTTTGAAGGTAATGAAATCCTGTTTATATACACACATTCATGTCCGGACTGTAACTTGGCATAAATTGTCAGTACATCGAGTCGACGTGTGGCGTGCAAGACCCACGTCCGTTTCTCAAAGGTCAATGTTACACTTTGAATTTTAGGGTAATAGAATTATGTAAATATGAATATCTTGGCAAAATGTTCAGCACATCAAAGCAGTGTGTCGCGTCCAACACCCATGTCCCAACCTCAAAGGTCAAGGTCATACTAAGTGTTAAAAGTAATATAATCCTGTATATATGGTAACTCTGACATGCATAGAAGGACTTTAAAATTACATGGCACCATTGTTGAGTACACGGATATGACATGTGACGTGTAATTTCCACAATTAAGTTATGCATGTACTTTAATAAATACGCAAAGTTTGCGGTCTCAAAGAAATAAAATCTGTATTTATTTTCATTGCAAGATTTACGAGCTTTATTTCAACAAAGATGAAAAGCCTAATGTTCAGGAGAAATTGTATTCTTACTCAACAAAGATGATAAAAGATGGTCAAATGTGGACTGCAGGAGATGGTTACAAGCTACTTGTTAAGTCAAGCGATTACTCCGAGACTGGAAAGATATGGATAGGCCTTAAACCGTTACTTGGTGAGCAAAGCAAGGAAAAGTTGTTTGGTTGAATCTTAATAATTATGTTTGCGAGAAAATTTCAAAGACAACAACCTTTTAGTAGCCGACAGCTGATCTGTATTCAGAACAAAGCTAAGTGCTTGCAGCTGCTACTGCACCCATTTAGGCTATGATAATTTTTAAATGTTATTAGCAGTAATACTTTTGATAACTTTATATAAGATTTTAAGTATAGCATTATTTTAAAGTCGTGACCACGTCCTACTGTACAAGAAACAAAACCTTTGGTTGTTCATAAAAATCATTTTAAAACATCATTTATTACGTGAAGCTGGACGTTTCCTTTGAAAGAACAAAGTATAATGCTAGCATTCGTTACCTCGGTTCTGACTCATGACAATGAGCACAGAAAATGCTTAGTGCCTTATTATTTTAAAACTAAGTAGATTTGTAATTTTTTCTTGAAACGGAATGTCTTCCTCATTTGTTGCAGAAACATCTGGTGATTTGACCCTGCTAACGAGAAAGTTCTGTGCCAATGTGACAAGTGTGAGTTGTTTAGCTTTGAGACAGGACACCATATCTGGGGATTATGTATGGGACAAGGACATGTGTAAGGTAACACACAAACACAATATATGGTCTTGATTTTCAAGTTATTTCTACGTGAACTACCTTTCCGTTCATGTTCAGGGGTCTTAATATGTTCCCTTCATGTTCATGTGTCTTACCATTTTCTTTATGTATATATTTTTTTATAATAAATATATTTGAAATAATTAAGCAATGTTCATTCTGACAGATACTGTTTGGTTTTTTGTGGAGTATTGCTACATCAACAGTCTTTGTTGCATAACGGGATGAATTTGTTTTGGTTTTGTCACGCATGATGAATAACAGCATATCCTAGCATGTAGTTACCGACGTTATTACAGACACAAATTAGTACTGCGGTGTATAAATCGTAATAAAGCATACCTGGTAAATGTTGGGTTATGGAATATTAATAAGACATTATGTCGTTTTTTCAAAATTATTCAGTTCATAAATTTGAATTTTTGATATTGAATGTAGAAATGCCATTAATGATAGTTTTCTTCGTTACACTTTATGGCCATGGTCCAAACTGAAGTTATACCACTGATTTTAGAATGAAATTGTTTGTGACAAAGTGTTTACGTAAGTACAATTTAGAGGTGTAAGGAGTACAAAATCCTTTCTCTATGATTTTGGCGCAGCTTGTCCCTGTTTACATTCTTACTATATTTTGGATAATTAGTTAATATCCATGCTGTGTTATTACCTTAACTGATTAATATATACACTCAGGGTAAGCTATTGTGACTACTCATTGTGTAGCGTCCATCGTACGCCTGTTTACGGTCTATCATTTTCTTCAAACGACATCTCTGAAACTACATGATTGAACTTGGCATGAATGTCACTTAATCATCTACCAAACTTGTGTAAAGAATTCGATTCCATGCAGAACACCAACATTTCCTATATGGCTACAATGTGTATGGAAAAGTTATAACATCTTCTCATTGAAACAGTTTGTCAGATTTTGAAATAATAATAATACTTATTTGACTTTCAAGAAGAAATCAAAATAATTTATTCATGGCCCTCTTGGCCGGCCTGTTGCTTTACTCTGTCATGATATGTTAATGTAAATGTTACGTTCAATTTCTAGATAAGAAAGAAATTATGCCTATCGTATATTGTTGTGATGAATTACTGCAACTTTATTTCCCGTCGTCGATGAAATTCGTCGATGAAATTCGTCGATGCGTTGTAAACCACAGTTTAGAAGTCTTGAAGATTGGTCTCAGAACTTACATGTCCACTTTTCAACGAATCCTGTATAAAATATATTGTTTTGAAGAAACACATATGAAACATTTGATTTCACTTCTTTTCTTGAAACGATATAATAATTTTGATTGTCTCTAACCAAATGAAACCTATAAAGCTATCTGTTTTAATGATTAAGAGTATAACACAGTAGATGAAAAAGATGAATAAAGAAGAGATGTAGGTGTGTTGATCATAAAAATACATATTCGGTGGTCGGTGCTTAATTATACTTCAGCTTCAGACTCGCATAAAAAATCGAGTATAGAAACAAACCAAGTATAAAGCACCGAATTGTGGAATACTATAAAAGTTATGACGTAAGCTCATAAATACATATGAAAATCATGTTACAATTTGCTTCCGTGGAGTATTATAATCTACACCGTGTGTTACTATTTTGCATAGAAATATAAATTACATCAAAAGTAGTTCATATGATGGCGGAAAAGTCGTCATGCCAAACTTTGGCAATTGCATATTAAATGTTAAATACATTGCTGTGAAGTTTTGTATATTGCTAGAAAAATGAATAACATTTTCAGGAATATGCACGTTTCCTTTCCTTTTCTAGGTATCGCTGTCCAGTACGCGGACAGAAACTGTCTGCACGTGTCAAAATACAGATGATATCATAACGGCTGGAACAACTTCTTACATACCGTTTAATACGGTAAATTTTATATCTCTTGACCCTGTTGAAATTGAGGTAGTGGGCCGTTCACCAGTCATAGGGATTATGGTTGCGATCGTTTGTATCTATGTTCTTCTCGTTATATGGGCATGGAGAGAGGACGTTAAAGATCAATATAAGGTACCAATCGATTCCGACTTTCTTATTGTAGCTTCCCTTTTGTCTAATATAAGTTGCTAAAATATATATCACGATGGGATAGTTTTAGGATGTATTTAAATGTTAATATACTTCTTTTGATTTTAGGGATGAACTCATAAGAATCCTTTTTACTGAACAGCATGATAATGAGTTTGTAACTACATAAATATACTCAGTCAAAAAAGAAAGTGTGCATGACCCATCCCCGCGTAACTTTGTAACCAGTCGACCAATGTTTGTCAAGTTTTCAGCACAGAATAAGTTCACTAAAACATTCAGTTGCACTCAGTTGAGGTCATGTTGACATTTCCATTGTCCTATATTTGTCACGTGAACAGCATGCTTGTCTTGTGATTTCAATGTCGTATCAGTATCTAGGACGTTCTAGCTATCACGAAAACACTTACATTTCCAAAGTTTACCACGATTAGCGATGTCACGCCTTAGCAAACAAGAAATACTCCAGACGCTAGTACTGCTAGTGTCTGGAACTTCTGTTGATGACGTTGCAAGGCAGTTAAACTTTAATATGAATACACTTTCAGGTCTATTTCGACAGACTGGAGATATTTCTGACAGGCTCTGGTCAGGTAGGTCGAGGGAAACAATCGCTAGGCAAGAACGTTACATAACCCTTACGCATTTTTGGTCAGCTTTTCAAAACTGCGTCAAGTACGGCAGTTCAGCGTGGTCACATTAGATATTAGCTAGCTTTAAGAGAAAAGCGCTGAAGTATACCTATCCTACAGTTCTCTGGTTACTCTTTGTCAAATCTGCGAGTTTTAAATTGACCCCTACCTTATTACTTATTGACAAAAAATCACATTTTTTCCTCAAACACGTAAAACATTGATGCCATCATATGGACCATAAATCAATCTTTAATTTGATACCAAATATCCATATGTGTAAACTATGGATTTCCGTACGTAGCTGTCTAAACCCTTTGCTCACTTTCTTTTTTGACTGAGTATATATATTTGAATATGTTAAAATATAATTGAAGTCGTCACTTTAATGGGGAACTATGCACATTTTTTTCAAGAAAAAAATCCAGCTGAAATAGGATTGTGTAAAAAAGGTAGAGGAAATAATAGCTTTTAACCCAAAACACCAAAATCTTTCTGCTACCAGTACGAAATAATAACTTTCCAAATATTACTTTTCCTATTTTGACTGGGAGAGTCAATTAAAAGAAAAACTGTATACAGGAGTTACTTCCCTTTCACTGCCGAAGTCTCTTCCGAAATCTCTTCCAACATCACAAGGGAGATATATCAATTTATTTATTTCTAAAGCACCATCTTCGAAATACTGATGCGGCATTATCATTAGTTTAACACATTTAAATGCACAGCAACCGACAATAGCTTTTATAAAACTGTCACCAAAAATACATCATGTGCAGTAAGATGAGCATAATGTCACCTTAATGTATTTTAAAATTTCATGTCGTTGGAGAAGAAAGCTTAAACCAAGTTTCCAAGTGGTGTTTAGCACAATTTTGTACTTTATATGAATATCAATACTAAAAACCGGATATTGCAATTTGAAATTTTAGGAAAAGTTAATGACAGAAAGTTATAACTTTTGACCGCCTGTGAATATTCATTCAATAAAAACTAAAATTCCTTGTTCTTTATTTTAGTGGTCCTATTCTTTGATGATCGACAATGATATCGCAGACATTAACTTCTATATTGTACGTGTGTTTACGGGTTTACGGAATGGTGCAGGAACGCAGTCAAAGATCGCTTTTGTCCTTGTCGGAGATGACAGCGACACCAATATAAGAATTTTGGACGACAGCAACCATATAGTGAGCTCTTTTTCTGTTTTTTTTTATGCCCCCTTCGAAGAAGTGGTGTATATTGGTTTGCAAATTTATGTCTGTCCGTCCGTCTATCAACTGGTTTCCGGATGATAACTCGATTACGCTTTGATCTAGGATCTTGAAACTTGATGTGGAGGTTGGTTATGACCAGCTGAGGAACCTTCTTGTTTTTAGGTCAGTAGGTCAAAGGTCAGGGTCACAGTGGCCAGGAATAGTAAAACGTTTTCCGGATGATAACTCAAGAATGCTTAGGTTTAGCATCTTGTAACTTCATGTGAAATTTAATCAACACCAGCAGATGATCCATTTTGATTATGAGGTCAGTAGGCAAATTTCAAGGTCATGGTGACCCGGAATTGTATAGAACGATTTCTGGACGATAACAGGACAACGCGTGGGTCTAGCATCTTTAAACTTGATGTTGAGATTGGTCATAACCGGTAGAGAACCCCTATTGATTTTGAGGTTAGTTTATCAAAGGTCAAGGTCCCAGTTATCTGGAATAGTAAACTGGTTTCCGGATGAACTCAAGAACGCTTGGGCCTAGCATCTTGAAACTTGATGTGGAGGCTGGTCATGACCAGCAGATGACCCCTTTTGATTTTGCGATCAAAGGTCAAGGTCATGGTGACCTTTAGTTAGGAGTGACCAATTGCAATGAAATTTAGTGTGTAGGTAGTTTGCGGGGAGAGGAAGCTTGGGATGGCATTTGGGATGGCATTTGGGGTCACAAGGCGAAAGGTCAAGGTCACTGTTACTAAAAATAGATTTTCTATAAATTAAATTTTTATATTGTTTGAAGCGGGGGGGGGGGGGTCAAGGTCATTGTTACTGAAAATTGATTCATTTAAAAAAATGTTTTAGGAGAAAAGTATTATGGTCAGGGTCACTGTTACTAAATAAAGATAGATTTTAAAAACAATTACCGTTTTTATGCCCCCGAAGGGTGGCATATTAAAATCGCACCGACCGTCAGTCCGTCCGTCCCTCTGTCCGTCTGTCCGTCCGTCCGCCCTTACATTTTTTCGTGTTACTTTATCATGCATTGAAAGCTTTTGAAATAACTTGGCACAAATGTTTAACATATCAAGACAGTGTGTCGCGTGCAAGACCCATGTCCCTACCCCAAAGGTCAAGGCCACACTAGTTTTAAGGTAATGGAATCCGAGTACGGACTGTAACTTTGTTAGCATTGAAGGATTTTAAAATAACTTGGCTCAAATGTCTAGCACATCAAGCCGACGTGTCGCGTGCACGACCCACGTCCCTGCCTCAGAGGTCAAGGTCACACTTAGAGTTTGAAGGTAATGGAATCCTCTATGTATGCACACATTCGTGTCCGAATTAAAACTTGTCATGCATTGAAGGATTTTAGAATTACTTGGCACAAATGTCTAGCACATCTAGACGACATGTCGCGTGCATGACCAACGCCCCTACCTCAAAGGTCAATGTAACACTTATGGAATCCTGTATATATGCATACATTTGTGTCCGGACTACAACTTTGTCATGCACTGATTTCAAAATAACTTGGAACAGTTTTTCAGCAAATCAAGACAATGTGTTATGCGCAAGAACCACGTCCCTACCTCAAAGATCAAGGTCACACTAAGTGTTTAAAAGTAATGGGATACTGTATGCATGGTAACTCTGTCATGAATGGAAGGATTTTTAATTACATGGCACAATCATTGGGCACATGGAGAGGACACAGACTGTGAGACACCTCTTTTGGGGGCATTTGTCACTTGTGAGGGACAGCTCAATTTAATTCTACAATTACTACAGGTGCCATTTTCACGAATTTCACAGCGACTATTATTGTAAAAACTGATCCTTTTATAGTTCGACCTCTGCATCAAGGGGGCATACGTGTTTTACAAACAGCTCTTGTTTTACCTGCAGTTGCTTTGGAAATATGTTTGAATTTTAACCTGTTTTCTAGTGCATTTATAAAGTTATGTGAACATTGCTCTGCTGCATAGTTCAAGAACATTCAGTAAATCATTTGCTTCATTGATGATAATTAAATATATAATAATTCCTGATGTTCTTTACACCACGTGGGGTTCTCGTACATATTTCCAATTATCTAAACTAATGATTATGATTCTGTACTTATTTTCAATCCACTTAAGACTGCATATGATATAAAACTAATATTCAAAATGAGTGTCACTATTTAGAAAATGAACATGTTTTACAAAAATACCTTTTTGCTAGGGGTTTGACCGCGGTAGTACTCGAACATTTGTTATGAGCACCCGTAAATACCTTGGAGACCTCATCTCTTTACGGATCTGGCACGATGACAGTGGAGGAAATAATTCGTCATGGTACCTTAACAAGATTGATGTAACAGATCTTAACACTGGAAAAAGGTATATACATTTTATTGTTAACTGCCCTTGTGATGTTGCATCCAGTCACAGGTATGCGTCTTTACAAGAAGAATAATGAATTATGTTTAGTCTTGTTTTACTAATGCTTGTTACGGAAACTATACATACTTAATTTGAGAGACAATTTGTTAATAACTCCTGATATGAATACATTAATATAATAACGTTTTGGCAAATTTTTCATTAATCACTTTATAAATTATTTCCAGCTACGTGTTTGTTTGTAACCAATGGTTCGACCATGACAGTGGTGATTCTCAAGTGGACCGTGTGCTGAACGCCCAACAACAGGAAGAAGTCAGTTCGTTTCAGGACAAGATCTCGTATACTCTTGCAGAACACCACCTGTGGATTTCTGTGTTCATACGTCCATTTAAAAGTAACTTCTCCCGCATTCAACGTATTTCATGTCTTCTTGGACTGATCTACTTGAATATGATCGTATGTACAATGTTTTTAAAGACATCAGATGATAATACAACCTTAGAGGAAGTAGTTATTGGTCATTTCCGATTTTCAAGAGAAAACTTCGAGACAGCTATCCTTTCCGTGACAATCTCTTCCGTTATCATCATATTCGTAATATTCTTTTTCAAAAATGCCGAAAGCGGTCAACATAGTCCGAACCTCGATTCAATTATGCGCAAGGCATACCGAAAAATAAACGAAAAATTAAATTTGGATAAGTCTGTGCTAGCGAGAAAATATTGGTCACCTGCAGAAAAAGCTGTGGAATATACTACCTTTTTCCTACCTCACATGTGTGTGTATGTTGGCTGGACTATTCTTGCGATGGCAGTAATTTTGGCGACCTACATGCTGGAGACGTTCAGTCCTGAATGGGCTCTTGTCAAATCACAGGAGTGGATGACGACTATGTTTGTTTCAATAATCTGCTCAATTATTTTCATTGAAGGCGCAAAGGTATGTTCTCAGAAAATAAAGACGACGGTGTTACGTCATAAATAGCCTCAACAGACGGCTATTGTGTTACCTTGATGGGTTAATTTATCATTTTCTTACTCCTTTAGATTTGGGTGAATTAAAGGAAAGTATGAAATAAACGGTTCGGATTTTACCCTCGTGTTTAATCATTTCTTGAAGCCAGACGTAACTTGGCCACAACCTTCATGTTTCTAATTTGTCATGTTGCCATTTTAAAATGTCGGAGATCCATCAATTACTTCATTTATTTCCTTTTATAATAGTTAACGACTTTTTACAGTGTGTTTACATGGTAGGAATTCTGAAGTGTGTCGTTTTGCTATCTTGCTTATCCTGTTTCGAGACTGATTAGAATTCCGTACACAATCTAAAGCTACAAAATTCCTGTTAATAATGTAGCATATGCATTTACTAAACAATACAGTGAACAGATGAAGATTACATGTATTTTGCTGCGTTATTCATAACAATGTATCACCCGTAATCGTTAAAAAAGTTGTCTGTGTAAATGACTTAATGATTGCTTTGGATCTTTTATGTTTTCGCTTAACCTTATTCAATTATATATCTTTATATTAATAATAATTTTCGGACTGTACTAGTTTTGTCTTTTTCCAAGTTATATATATCTATATTTTTCTGAAATCTGAAATAACTTCAATTTTTTCAATATTTACAGGTTATCATAATCCTAATGTTTTATTCTCTCCTGTGCCATCGGGCTTATGAACCGCCGAAACCACACATTGACACAGACAGTTTAGAAGAAATAACAAGATATAACTCGGCTACACTTACTATTGGTCCACGTATGACTCCTTGTCTTCTTCACTCTATTAAATAACTTCTACATATATTTTCTTCATATTTCACAAATCTGTAGTGTACATTTATATTACCCATCCACTTATAAAGAATTTATGACAGGAATAGATAAAAGAGACTCTGAGTTTATTTACTACTATGTATTAATGTCATATACTTTACAAAAAATGGATAGGGTTTTTATATTTTACTTATTACTGTTTCCTTATTGCCAACAGTACAAATTTAATAAGCAAGAGCCTCTAACATTTTGATTCCAGAATTCGACAGTGTGTTACATAAGCCAGAGAGTCCAAGCGAGGAGACGTTACTAGCCAATAAAATTAAACGTATACAGACCCATCAGCTGTTGAAAATTGTGTGTCAGCTAGCAGTCTATGGCGCACTCCTGTACATGGTTTACACCATCAGTTACGAAAGCAGAGATCCCCGTTCTTTCTATTTAAAAAATCATGTTGAGAACATTTTTCAATTCACATCAGAGGTATGTTTGTAGGTATATATTTATATGTTTTACGAAAATTATATGTGTTTAATTGCATGTTACATGTACTTGTAATGAATAGTTTAAAGGCAATCATATTTATTTGTTTAACGTTGCTTCAATTAAGCGATAGACATGATATTGTCTAATAGCTCTGTCTTTTGGAAATTGTTGAAATGTGTGATTTAAACATTTGCTACCAAATTTGATCTATTCACCATAATTTTGTGTTTAATTCACGTGAGATAAAGCTAATTTTAAGGATCAATTTTGTAGAATATTACGTTAAAACTTTAATAACTTCCCTTCCGTCAGTCGGAAATCACTCATCAAATCGTTTTGACATCCTTTGCTGCCCCATCAACAACTAAACCGTTTAAAGGCTACAAACTAAGCTAATCTTTTTGCTGAGCATTTATTTCCAGAAAAAATAAACTAAGTACCTCTATTTCGCTCGGCGTGCATGTTTTAAAAAAAAAGTTAGTATTTTTAATTTTAACATGACATGTATTAATTGTTTATCATGTTTAAGGTCACGGATTTAGAATCGTATACAACATGGCTGAAGACAACGTTCATTGATACATATTTTTCTAGTACATTTTTTGGTGCAGAATATGAAAGCACTGAAAATAAAATGTACATGGAAGACTTGACAAATTATCGGATCGGACCTGCTAGATTGCGCCAGTTACGAATTAGACCAGGTATGTTAATACTATTCTAGAAGGAGGCGCAAAAGCATTGCGTATCCTCTGTAGTAGCTGTCGAAATTACCTCATGCGCACTTTACTCCGTACGAAACTGGTCATCGACCTATTCGCCCTTTTCATATTCAGATTAAGAAGCATTGCCTGAACATTATTTCAACAGAAAAAGGTTAAAGGCCATTGACTGAAATTATTGACTAAAAAAAACCTTTAAAACATTTGCCTTTTAGTAAAATAGATCTAGAGAATCCTTTTATAATGGTTTAAACACTAGACAAAATCACATTATTATATCCATTCTATTACATGTTAGATAGTCTCCCTTGGTCTAGTGATTTAAGCATCCGCCTTGGAAGCGGGAGGTCGACGGTTAGAATCCCAGTTCTGATATGGCCGGTTGGTGACCCGCCAGCTAGTTAAATAATGGTTACCTTATGCCTACCTGCCTTGTGCATAACATTTAAATGGATGGGCTTAGGGAGGTAAATATGCTCACGAAGAAGGTGTCTCGTAAGTCAGAAATGGCTGGCCCTTTCAGTAGGGGTGACACTATAATAAACAAACTTTACATTTATATCCAATTTCTACTTTGTTAATTACAGAGGAGTGCATTGGGCCATTGGGTAAAGATAGTACATGTCACAATAAATATGAAGAAGCTAAGAAGGAAACAATGGACTTTTGTCTTGGATGGAAGGAACAGCCCTGTCCTGTAGCAGAGATATCCTCATTCTTCACTTCCACGGCTTGGGAATTTACATCTGCGGACGAAGTTTGGGGGTTTCCAACAATTGCAAAGTATTGCACATACGGGGGTGGTGGCTACTTCATGAAACTAGACGTTAACAGAGACGTTTGCGAAATCATTTTTAATGAGTTGTTGCAGTTTTCTTGGTTCGATGAGCAAACAAGGGCAGTGATTTTGGAGTTTACTCTTTATAATGTCAACACTAATTTGTTTGTTTATTCGAAATTTGTTGCCGAGTTTCCTGAAGTTGGAGGATTCCTGCCATACTTGGACATTCAAGTATTTCGGTTGTATTTAAACTCTGGACCGGATGGTGATTTTACCTTATTGCTTCAATTTTTCTTTCTTCTTGTAGTTATTGCTGTGACGTTTGTATTTGCCTACGAAATAGCTACTGACATTCGAGGATTCTTTAAATCTGTATGGAACATTTTAGACATAACAGCGTTGTTAATGAGCTATATCACTATTTCAATCTTTATTTACAAAACGTTTGTTATTAAGAAGACTATTGAAGTGTTTGAAAATGATAAAAATGCATACGTTGGATTTGAAAACCTCGCTTTTTACGATTTTGTTACAAACACAGCGTATGGTGTCTTGGTGTTCCTGTTGTCTGTAAGAGTTTCACGGATACTTGGTTACAGCGGAAAAATCAACGAAATGGCTGCAGTTATTTCGAATGCAGGAGACGACCTGTGTGGATTTTTACTAATCTTCGGAATAACCTATCTTTCTTTTGTACTATGGGGAACACTTTTGTTTGGTAAAGAGCAGGAAGAGTATATGGATATATTTGAAACGTATGGCACGTTGACGGAAGCTATAATTGGTAAAAATAGGGTATCGGATATCCTTACTGCCAAACCAGGTTTCGCTGAGTTTTACTATTTTACATTTGTCTTGTTCGTTTTGATGACACTGGCGACTATGGCAGCAGCTATTCTGAACTTCAGCATTGCAGCGGTAAAGAAAGAACAGCAGAAGTTTGAACCTTCAAATATTGTAGAATTAATCTTTGACGCTTTAGGGGACCTATTGAAGAAACTCTGGTCATCAGACGACCAAAAGTCGGGTGAGAAACGATGTACTTCAATTTTCCTTTTAAATACTTATATCATTAATGAAACGCGTCTGTCATGTATTTTCAAAAATGCCTTCAGTCCGTGCAAGCTAAAGTGTGATCTCTTGAGAAAACTCAGATCTTACACGGTCACTAAGTCGTTTTTGCGATCGTAGAAAGTATTTGTGCCCACTGTTCATTCAGCCGTTTTACAGAAAGAAATACAGTTATCTATCTATTCGTATAGTTGTCAGTTTTTACAACATTTAAAGAGAGTGGCTGCTCGTGCTACACGCATTTTGATATGATTGTGCAGTAACGATATTATGTAGTTATAACATGATGTTTTCTTTGTTTTAGTGGACAACAAAGGGGATAGGCGTGGGTCTGATCCCGAACTTGATGACATTCTATCTGATCTTCGAATTTTCATGCATAACTACAAATCAAAACACTAAGAGATAGACGGTAAAACTCATTTCAATTTATTTTATGTATGCACATAAGTGTATCAATATGAGGCACATACAAAACTCAAACATCAGAACCTTTGCTGAAACCTTTGCTAAATCGTAAATCATGAATCTTATGTTCTATTTAATTCAATCTAGAAATGCTGTCAAATTGTTTGATCATTGAGTGGTAATACCTATAAATGTATAATGAAGCGTAATGACTTAATCACTTTAACAAACGATTCAGACAAAACCATGCAAAAGTGTTATTTAATTTAGTATACGGGGTACAATTTTTAATTAAGTAAAAAAAAAAAAACTTACGAATGACACATAGTAATACGGAAATAAAATTTGTTTTAAAGATAATTTTACGTGTTATTTTATTTCATGCATATTATGAATATATACCTCCGCTTGTTTCAGTGCAGCGATGTAGTGAAATGATGACCCGGATCTGATATCTCATGCAGTATGATATGTTTTACAGGAAGGAGTTCAAGATAATTCATACAATCATTTTTGTGCAGTGATAATTAACTTCCAAACGTTTTTTATGGTCACCTCGGAACAAAAAGTCAAAAGTGAATATATTTGAACATTATAAGTAAAAGCTAAAGAACAATATCTTGACAGATAACTTGAGAAAGGATTTCGATTACAGATTAAATTTACACACACGTAGACTTCTTGAATTGTGACTGTGTATTTATGTGAAGCCATAAATGTGAATGTCAGTACGAATCTAGTTTAAAAATATTATGTTATCATTTTAAGTTGCATGGTACGCAGTTCTTGATACGCGTAGATAAACATTTTCTGCTGATTTGTACACTTTTACAACATATAGTTGATACGTCATTATTAGATCTACACAATGTATTTGATATATATCAGACTTTTATAAGAAAACACTTATTTGTACGCAACGATGTGGCCGTATGATGTTATTTAACACTTAACATCGGATTATTCTCTCAGTCCGACTGATTCGCCCAATACCAGTGCAATTCTGTGCCTAAACTGTTATACCTATACATTGACTTATGTTATTAGCCATAGAAATAAGTATTCATGAAACATCATTATTATGTGATATGTTGGTCTACATGATTGTGTTGTCCAGTTTTAAATTGTGTCAGTGTCATCGTACATAGCCAAAGGCAAATGTATTCCTGGTTGCCAATAAACTTGAAACATTGAAACAGTGTTAGTAAAAACATGTAACATTGCATCAAATCTGATTCATTTTTTTCTTCTTTTCCTTATATTTACGTTTTATAATAATGTAAACAGGTTTAAGTTGTGCACTACAGGCACTAGATACTATATCATTTTTTGCTATGTAGATACTAGTATTAAAACAAAAAGTAGAAATATCGCTACTTTTCAAACGTAAAACCATTTTAACAGATATGACATGCCCTAAAAATATGTTGATGTTTACGTAGTTTGATAAACAAGTAAATGAATAGGTGATACGATATTTATAGCGCTACCGGTTAAAAGTGCGTTGTATATTTAGCTGTTTACATTTACGTAATTAAACAATGTCACCGGACTTTCCATTGGAATTAATATGAATAGGATAGGTATAATTTATATAATCTTAGATATACGAAAAATTTGTTGGAAAGTTTAAAAGTAATAAGGTTAAGTATATTGATCAATACCGTTAATTACGTCTCTCATGCATACGTACTTGTGATATTTCGAAATATTTATGATTCATGACACACATTATACGACAACCTGTAGATTGTAACAACTTCGTGATATTTGTATGCCATAAATAACGTAAGAGCTAAACTCTTTCCTATGTAAACCAATGCAGATGCATGAATAAATTAGTTTTTGTTAAAAATGATCTGACCATATTAATATTATTTTTGTGTCGCGAGGGATCGCTTTGTCCGTCCGTCGGTCCGTCCGTCACACAAATTTAACGTTGGCTATAACTTTGCCATTTCTTAAGATTTCTTCATCAAACTTTACAATTGTATTGCTTATGACAAAAGAGTCATAATGCCGCCAAATTTTGTAGGTCAAGGTCATATTTGACAGAGTTA
>JAUMHA010048880.1:7280-19533 GCA_032359765.1 Saxidomus gigantea
TAACTTCTCAGTGTAACCCCAAGTCTTGTTCAATTTACAGGGCAGTAACAGTTACTGTGCTTTCTGTCTAAAATGGACTTGCCTATAGATGTTGCTAAGAGGTTTTCCTGAACTGCTAACACTTTTTGATGCAGGCAAACATAGATATAAGAAGCCATTGTAGACCTTAGTGAGATTTAGTGACACACAGTCAGATCATAGTCTACCGTTCTTGCCTTACAGCAAAATTTCATATCAGTAAATTAACAATTCATTTTTCATGAAAGGAGAACACTAGCCTTACTTTGAGGAATAATTGCCTCATTTTTATGCAGTTGGTGATAATTTATTACGCAAAGTATAGAGAAGTACAACATGATCTATAAATTGATCACAGTGTTTATACAGTGCTATGGGATCTGATGGAGCACTGTTACATCTACCATGGCGCATCAATTTTCTAGATCCATAGATGACATTATTACTGTAATGAAATTACATTCTCCCGCATTTTCGTTAACTGTATTAATGGTAAACTGGGCAGACAATATTAAATATGGAATCAAATAAAAGCACTTAGACAAAACCAGGGGGGAAATGGAAATTTGTTGGTGTTTTTTTCTTCAAAATAATGAGTAAGAATAGAAATTGTGTTCTATTAAGTCTAAAACAATGTATATTTTATACTTACATTTCATAATATTATATTTGTCACTTCTTCATGAAAAGGAGTTGTCAGATAGCATTTCTTATTTTTTGCCATCATTGAATTTTTGAGCATTTGGAACGTTTTCAAACAAATAACAGTCAATAAAAATTAATTATCTTCACTGTAAGATATATCTTTCCGTTTTTTTTCCTCATGCAGGTCACACTTTTGATAGAAGTTCAGCCAAGGCCATAATATTATTTCTCTAGTCATACAATATATTGGGTTGAAACTTCACAGAAGGCTTCCCGGTCACCTAAGCTACTAAAATACACCAGTTTTATAAGTCTGGATATAATTTATTCTAAGTTCTTGCCCTTTTTCCACTTTGAAAATTTGCACTCAAGTTAAAGTTTGGTTCAAGTTTAGTATATGCTAGTTTTACTATTGTTAGTTACAACTAATAGGAATTATTTGAAGCTTCATTAATGCCTTGATCACATTTAGATATCTCTATAATTGAATTTAACACACATTGTGGACCTTGTCTGACTTGGAAATTTTGGGCGATACATGTGTGTTCCAAGGAACAACATTCTAGTTTTATAATTTCTAAAGACTTCATTTTGCATTATATATACATGTATGCCTTATAATTAAGCATGATTTTGAAAAACTGAACTGTTTGAAAAAATCCGGCATTACCTGTATCTGTTATTTATTAAACAAGTTTTAAATATTTCATAAATGCAAGGAAACATGTATCTCCGACCAGTAAACAGTAATGGAATATTTATGATATGACTCATCCGTAATTGTTTTAATTAAATGATATCTAACAAATGGGATACAGACATGTTTCCTACCTCATTATACATCTGCAGTGGCATTCTAATTCTGTAGTAATTAAGTCATGCTAGCTTTGGTATATGTCTACCTTTCTGGCGTTACTAAGGCGTTACTGGTGCTGATACTAGGGTCAATTGGTCAACTGTAAAGTAACAGAACAGGGATTTTGATATTGAATGTAACTGAAGTTAAAATATGCATATATACCGTAGGTCGTTTATGGTCAGCAGTTGGCCCCTCGTAGGTCAATGGTCAAGGTCACATTGCAAGATCTCTTTTCGGGGTCCTTCAATTCGTACGTTTTGAACTAAAAGTGACAGAGACCAGGGAAGTCTTGAGCTTTTCAAATAGTTTTTCACCTTGCCACAAAATGCTCATGGGTGAGCTATTGTGATCAACTATTGTCGGGCGTCTGTTCGTCTGTCTGTCCGTCAACAATTTCTTGTAAATATTCCTGAGACCACAATTTTAGTCCAATTTCAATGAAACTTGTGATTATATTCACATTGATGAATATGCAGTCAAGTTCTATTCTTGTCATCAAGAGTAAAAAAACTAGGTCACTTGTAAAAAACTAGGTCACTTGGTCAAATTATAGAAAACTTTGTAAGCAGAGGCCATATTTTCTACCTGATCTACATGAAACTTGATCTGAATGTTTATCAAAATGAAATGTAGGTCAAGTTTGAAACTAGGTCATCTAGGGTCAATAACTGAGTCACTAGGTCAAATTGTAGAAAAACATAAGCATGCTTAGAGGCCACATTTTATACCTGATCTACATGAAACTTAATTAGAACATGACTTGTATCTATATGAAATTTTGAAACTATGTCATGTAGGGTCAAAAACTAGGTCGCAAGGTCAGATTGTAGGAAAATCTTGTGAGCACTCTAGATACAACATTTTCTACCTGATTCACATATAGAAATAATGCAGAATGTTTTCTCAGTGATTTCAGGTTTAAGTTTGAATCTGGGTAACCGATGGGCAAAAACTAGGTCACATAGTTAAATCAATCAAAGATAAGCCTTGTTAACACTCCAGTTGTCACATTTAATACCCAAATTTCATGAAAAATGTCAGAATGTTTGAGTTGGTGATTTTGAAGGACTTGTTAACTTCAAACCTTGGTCAACTGGAATTTGAAACTAGGTCACAAGGCCAAATCAAAGAAAAGCTATTTTACACTCTAGAGGCCACATTTAACAGTCTTAATTAGAATTGGCCAGAATGTATGTCTCAATGATTTCTAGGTCAAGATAGATGGTGGCACGGTCAAATCATAGGAAGATTTAAGTGAGGGATTAAGGGCCATGTTGGCTCTTGTTTTAAAGATTTCTACAAAAACAGTTCAGACTTGAATCTGAGAGAAAGGATTATCTCCAACATTTTGTTGGAAATTCCTGTACAGTATAAAAATGGGGAAATAGGGGATGTTCTTGAATGAAATTTACCAAAACATTTGTAGTTTTGTTCTTTATGTGTTTCTTTGTATATTTTTACAGTTGACCTCTATAGTATCACCTACAATTACCTTCATGGTATAAAACATGGTGGCTATAAATATTGTGTTCAATGTTTCCTTGTACACAGATCAGTTTCCCATAGCTCATTTTAAATTCAGTATTTTTCTTTCAGTATAGCATGTCAAGACAGGGTGGCGTCTTCTTTGATTTACCGTTATATCATTTTATCATTAATTTTATAAGTTGCTTACTTTTGTAAAAATGTGCAAGTATTGTGTGACTGCTACGTGTGCAAACTCATGTTAAAAAGAGGAAATAGGCGATTTTTTTTTATATCAGCACAAAATTGGACGATGTGTTAATGGATTCTTCAGTTTTGTCTAGTCAGTTTAGCTCTGTGGCACCAGTATTATTAAGTTTCACAATGGAAATGATCCTTTTACAGACTGTATGAAAAACACTTTTGCCATACTGCCGTGAAATAGCTACTAACTTAAGTAGTTGCCCGAGTTGAAAGGCGCCCAGTGACTGTTAATGATGTTCAAAGAGTGTCTGTCAAATGTAATACAAGTTTTCTATGATGATTGACTGATAAAGTAATCATGTTTCTATGTTACAATCTCTTGCTTCTAAGACCTGGCACAGTATAGCACATTGCTTACTATTTCTTGTGCATGCATTTTACTTAGGGTCACATAATGGTAAGTGGATGGCATCCTTCTCCAATATGGTATGGCTATGTAGCCAGCTTGTGTTAAGTAGTTAGTAATGTCTGATCCCTGAGGCCATGGCAACTCACTAGGCATATTGTATTCAATTTCATTTGTTCGTGGGGTGGGGGAGGAGGAAGTAATTTTTCTCAGTGCAAATATAAGCAGTGAAGCGCTTGATTGGTTCAATTTCTAATGACTGAAGGAAATAATGTTAGAGTTGTACATAACTTGGTGCTTTGCCTTACCTTCAGGGATGGCATCCCAGCTTACCCTCAGAAATGCCAAATTTGATCGTCAAATGAATATGAAATATATATGCATACATATATTCTCCTCCTTGACCATATAATTGCAGTGAAGCTCATTGTGATTTGTGTTCAAGCTCTAACACATACTTTATATTTCATACAGAACGTATGGATGTTTTTCTGTGCATTTGTGTGTTTGTATTATACATAGATAATACCTGGAATGCGTAAATTATATGGATGCTTCTGTTCTCTTTATAATCATTCCCTCTCAAATCTACTTGCCATACAAACACAACATAAAAACTTGCAAGCATCAAGGACACGAGTCTTTTTTGTAAGCATCAAGGACAAAATCTTTTATGTAAAATCATGTCTTACTAATGTCAGAGCAGCAGTCGTAGATTGGAGAAGACTTTTATATTGTTTCTAATGTAGAACTAATGACAAAATGAGGTGTATGTTTGCAACAGGCAGCTAGTAACTGTCAACATTTATCAGAGCTCATTACATACAAGCATTATAGATTAATGAAACAACTTGCATGTCAGGCACAGCCAAGGGCTGTCCATACTCTGGTTGTCATCTTCAGTGACTTTTATCATTTCATCAGCACTTGTGCAGTGATTGGCAGTATAAGTTTGTCATATTTTCAGCGATAACCTGATTGTAGAAAAATAATTAACTGTATTTCTAGTTATAATAGTAAATGATCTTGTTTTATGACTTGGCTGGATTGAAGAATTGTATCTGTTATTTCAGCCATAAAAAATCAAAGGCAAATTCATTTGTAGCAAGATTATTATCAAGAAAATTTAAATAGTTAATCATGTCTTATCTTGTGATATTACATGGTATATTTAGAGGATTTGCAGATTGTGCAAGTGTCTGCCACTTTAGTTGGTGCCTTCTACTCATTGTTGCTGAAAGTAATCTGAAGCTTTTAACTTGAAAGGGTAGATAAAACCTTTGTGTATTACGAAATGATGTAGTGAAAGCATTAGTTGGCTACATTTTAATACGAGCAGTCACGATTTTGATCAGGTTATTGCCAGAAAGGTCTGTAACTCTTGCACAGTCTGCATGTACCTCATCTAGTATTATGAAAAACTAGTTTCCGAAACTGAGAAAAATAAAAAACTGTGTGTACAGTATTAAGAGTATTTTGGAACAGATAAAACAAATACCAATACACCTGCAAATGAAGACATTGATATTAAGTGTAAGTATGAAGTGCTTAGCCAGTAGCAGCAACCTGTCTCTCTCAGAATCCCATCACATCCACCTTCCAAGGTCAGTTGCTAACACTACAAAGTCTAGTTTTGCTTTATGCAATCGGCCAATGTATATCAACAGGTCATGCAGATTTTGTTGATCAAAGAACATGCACAGTCAATGCAATTGCAATTTTCAACATTTAAGTTTTCTTGTGTTTTGCCTTAGTTTGATACTGGGTTCCCGTGTCCCAAAAGCACTATCACATTCAGCAAACTCCTTTTGCACTCTGATACTGAGCATAGGTTCTAAATAATGCAACTCTTTGTTATTGAAAATGAACAAGAAAGGAATATGAACTTACTGTGTTAGCTTTTTCTTCTTTCTGCCTGTCTTCTGAATGATTTTGATAGTTTCTTTATGTAGTGTAGCAATACAAACATTTAAACAAATTAAAAAAGAAGAACTTGGAATTAACTTATATGAATTACAACAAGTTGTTTGTACCAACCATGTGACCAACTAGATAGGATAATGAAGTTCCTATGAAGCTTTTAGCCACACAAATAAAGCCGGGCTGACTGTAGAACTGTTCTATCTGTTTCCATTTTGATACACACTTAGAACAGTTTTGAAGTCAGTCCGGGAAACAGACACTTCCTTTCAAATGAAAAATACAAAGTCTTCCTTTTGTGAGCACATGAGTTAAATGATAAATTGTATATATGCTAAAGATTTGTAAAAAAAAAGAAATTTATGTAAAATGATAAATTTTGTCAACTTAAATGGTTGTATTGTTTCTGCTGTATCTTTGCAGTGAAGCCTCCAAGAGGTATAAATGTGTGTACCTAGATGACTATTGCTACTAAACTGTTCTCGCATAATCATATTAAATCATAGGTTGCTAAGTCATAATCAGCGGCAGTTCATTGCAAACTAACCTCTTTATTGTGGTTTGAATTATTTCATTTTGTATAAATTTTTTTGTACAAAATGGTTTTCTTGGCTAGCTGTTTTTGTCTGTATTTTTTTCCGCATTTAACAAGAGGATGGCAAAGTGTGTGGCTGTTTTTCACCTGTTTGTGTCACCCGTGTAAGCATGGCCAAACAGAAAGAGGTCATAATGTGCAGGCCAACCACTGTTTGCAAAATCAAGTGATACTCAAAAAGTTATGGGGGATGTACATTTCTTTAAACGATTTTACTTTGTTTTTCTTTGGCTGAGAAAAATTAAATGTAACGCAAAGAAAGGTATCTTTCATTATGATTTAAAGTTGCAAGTGTTTTTACAAATGGTGTTATTTTATGCAAGGGACACAACTTTGATGATTTCTTGATTTCATGAACTATACTTCAGTATTGAACTTATTAAACTTAATGATTATAATGAAATAAGTTGTTGACACGTCCACCATACATACCAGGAAACAGGCAAATTTTAAGTATTGTCGGCAACATTTTTTTAATAAAGCAGTGTTTGGCTTTCGGAATCCTTGCTAACTTTTGAACAGCTCTCATAATACTGTGTCATTGTTTTCACCAGTGTTTCTTTATCTGTAGGGCTTATGGTTACTAACAAATGAATTATGAAATAAATTTATTAGCAAATGTAAGAAGTGTTATTTGCACACCACTTTTAATAAAGATATTTCAGAGAAGTTCTGTGTTTAAGTTTTCCAAAGCTTTAAAAAATACTGGTTTTTATGTGTTACAAAAAAAATATGTTTGAAAACAATTACAAAATGGATATCGCATAAGCAGCTAATAATACAGAAATGCTCATTGTAATAAGATAGAAAGATGTGACATTTTATTTCCTGAAAGATTAATTGAAATTGCATTAAAAGCTACACGGGTGACATGAATATTCCTATATAAGACCCTCCGGTTGAATTACCCTCCTTGAGCAGATTGTGTGACTACCATGAGATATATTGCGCACATTTTCCTTTGAATATTAGTCACCGGTACAGTAAGGGCACCTGACGTTTCTCCACACACTGCCAAATCAAAGTGTTTTTTTCCCAGACAGAACAAGATTACTAGTTTTTCCCCATTATTCTTAAGTAATTTTCTGCCCATTATTCTTAAGTATTTTATGTCTTTAATAAAGAAACCTTTTGTGCAGGCAGAGCTTTAATATTAATGTATAGAGAAATCTAGTAGAGTGGAACTTTGTCAGAATCTGTCGAATTGTTCCGTTAGAATACATTTTGTAGTATAATAATCTTACAGTTTGCTTTTTCTTACACTTATTTCACGTTTTAGTTAGTATCTGTAATAAAAGTAAGTTTTTTTTGCACCATAGTCAATAAAGTAAAGCATGTAGGTGTGTTGATTTATTCATATATAATGTAGACAATGCCAGAATATGTTTTTTTGAATGTTGAAAGCCATGTATCAAGTGGTAGATTGTTAGGCTTTTTTGGTACACAGCTCGGCTATGTCTAGTGTACTGGGCTGCTGTGTAGTTGTGGCTGACAGTGGCACCACCCCCTTGCTGTTGTGTGTAACCATCGTATAATCTCGTATACATAGCAAGTCTGTGAGTCTGAAAAAATTGTTTCCTGTCAATTTCACTGCCATGGTCGAAGTGTATATGAGATAAAACACTGTAGGAGAAAATTGATTCCTTCTCTGCCAGTGTTGTCGTCTTCCATCACAAAAGCATGCAATTGACTTGTGGTTGATAATCGGATAAGCTAACAGAGGGAAGAACAATAACTGACAGCTGCGACATGGCATCCGCTGCTTTCATTTTGTAGCATTATTCATGACACAGATACCGTAAAAGCAGTAATAAATGCACTTTCCAAAATGAGTCCTTAGTGGTATTTCGCTAATTAAAAGCTTGTTACGTCAATAATCATTGTCCTTTCAGGAGAAAACAATACTGTTTTACCGTCTGTATCAGGCTTGCTATGCTATATTTCTCATACACAAAAGGCCCCAACTCCTGCTGTTAAGAAAAAGAGATATTTGAAGAATAGCAACATCACACAAGCCTAATTTTGTTAGAAATGTGTCAGTTGTTTTTCTTTGTCAATTAAGAGTTTACATTCAAGTCAAGCTTTTCATGTATTTGGTAAACATGCAGACCAATTTTTTCACCAGATATTACCTGGCATAAATTGAAAATACTTTTTCCTGTAGATGTTAGTCCAATTGAGCCCATTTAAGGAAATGTAAAGTCTGGCACAGACTTACAATATAATTTTGTAATTCACCATAATTGTACACAAGAAATGTCTTCAAACAAAAAAGGGGGGGCGGTGGGGGAGATTTTGTTTAGATTGATGCACTTATACTCAAGGGACTTCACAGCATGAAGTTATATGAACTATAGCTGAAGTAATCTTAGTATGTCCCTCCATAATGGCACCATTGTGACCACGAAGATCAATACATAGAAGTTGAAGAGAATCAAGAGAAATATAATAGGATTATTTACAATAGAAGTTCAATAGAATGAGGTCAAATTCAGCTTAGTAAGTTCTCTTTTACTATTGTAATGCTGTGCTAAGAAGCTGTATCAGTGTCTCTCTGTGAGCTATATCCGATATGAGACTTAAGAACTGCAACATGGAGATATAATGATCCTAGATGACTAGTTCGTTTGCATATAACTGACATAAACTTCATAATGATGTGTTGCTAATGAGCCTTGGGAGAATGCAAAAATGGCTTTCCATACTTGGCAACTTAGAGATGACCAAATAATTGCAGTTGATAAATGATGAGTCGGACAAGTAACTGCATTAATAATAAATGAGATAATATATATACATATGTATAGCCAGAACAGCAGGGAATATCCATCATATTATCACTGTATACAATGTTGTACAAACTCCAGCTCTCTCCTGTGTGGTTTGCACTAAATTTGTTGATGGTTGTTAACTTGTTACTAATATTTTAAACACCCTAATCGTTTCACTATCAGTGAGTCCAGTAAATGTAAAGGAAACAGTTCATAAGTTAATCCTATTTCTATCAAGATTTTAATGCAGATTTCAGTTAGGATATCAAGTGATTTGTTATAACAAATTAATTAGTGGCTTATTTTTGCATTTGTTTTAAATCCAGTCAATGAATTGAACTGCTGCAAATGGAAGTGATTAACTTCTTGTATTAGCTTTGCCCTGTCCTTTGTACATGTATGTTTTACAACACTTTGTTTTACTGATAGTTGCATTTCAACTAACCTTTCCAGAATGTTCATGTTTATTACTAAAAAAGGTGTGTTATCAGCCATTATGGGATGATTTTTGTCAAGAGTTATGGCCCTTTGAAAAAATATATACAATGTATGTGTTAAATGCTTTCCCCTTGAAGTCTGTTGTCAAAGCTAATGTCATTGCCTCATTTAATAGGAAAGGATGCTGGAAAGCATGTGTGGACTATGTCTGCTATATATACCCTTGTCTTCACTGGTTATAAACTGAACCGGGTAACAATTATGAATACAGACCTTACATAATTATGCAAGTCTTGACTGGTGGAACAATTTTTAGCACTTTCTAACCCTCACAGAAACTTGGTTGGGTTTGGTCTCTTGAATGTTGGCTGAATTTTAACAAAACTGATCAGAATTGGTGATAGCGAACTTACTTTCTCAAAGTTTTCAGAATTGCAGCCACTGCCTAGACTATTCAGCCAGACACCAATGTCACTGTTTTATTACTAAGGTAGAATGACAATTATCAGACCTGGTTATGTAGATTGTTATGTGGCTGAACAACAATATCAAGTAATTTCCCCCCATTTCCCTCCCAATTACTGGTTGTATTTTATGTAGCAAATGCTCAGAATGCCAAATGAGGTGGAGCGATGACATAAGCTTTCAGTAAAGAAAAGGCAGTCTCTTGATAAAAGCATATAGCTAAGAGCATAGACTCCTAGACTTTCTGAAAAAAAGATAGATGAGAATATTTAATTACTTATTCTGCAGTGCACTATTGTATACAGTGATTGTTGTGCTATTGATACTACAGTGGCGCGTGTGGAGAGCGCCAATAATGTTGCAGGCAGTCGCCAGTTATACCATTCCATTTGTAAATTAGCTGCTGGAATCATTTCATACAATTAGTATTGATTCACTTTTGTAAGGTTTTATTCAATATTGCAAAATAAACATGCTTATATATTGATTTGTTATTGTCATGATTGTAAATGCGGTATTTATATTTTCACAGGTGGAGCAGTAGCAGCTAGAAAAGAAGTCATACGAAACAAAATACGAGCCATTGGCAAGATGGCCAGGGTGTTCACGGTTCTACGGTTTGTATATTGTCTTTAATGTTACACAATTTACATAACAAACCGTATGCGATACTTGATGCTTCATTGCTTTAGTTCTGGAATAAGAGCATTGCACAAATAATCACCTTGAAAATATGAGGTGGAAGAGACTGTGTTGCTTGCAGTTCATTGACAATAATGTAAGGGTCAAAGTTGTCCTTTCCTGCCCTTCTGAAACCTGTTAAGTGGTAGTAATGTAGCCTGTGTAATTCAGTTGGTATTATTAAACTAGTGAAACCAGGCACTGAGCTACAGAACTTGTGCCAGGAGGCTTAATTTGAATCAAAGGGAAGTAATAGAAACAGATAGTCATTGTCACAGACAGTCCAAATGCAAGGATGCAGTATGTGCTGTTCAAATGTGAATTGACCAAAAATTTTTGTCATATAAAATGTCTCAAAAAAAACTTAAGTAATAGTGGTTGTCCGTACATGAAACTTAAGTGAGTGAAAAATGAAAAATCAGCAGAAAATTGAATCCAGAATCCATAATTAAGCTTCAAGGGGGTCTGGTGGATGTAAATTTTGCTACTCGACTTTCATCTTTCTGGAGATAGAGGAGAATTATCTCTTTAAATAATAAGATTGTAGTCATAATGCTATATTTGGTATTGATTATGGTTTTCAAGAAAGTCTCTTGTGATTCCAGCTTGTACTCAGAAAGTGTTTATCTTCATGAAAGTTTGGGAAGCTGTTGATTTTATCAGTCTACTTGGGGTCTTTGAATTTTGGATACCAGTCGAAAAAGTGATTTTCTGTTCTACAGGGAATATTGATTTTATTCCTCTTTCTTAATGCTTCAAGACATCAGATGTTAGTAGGAGGAATTCAAAATTTATGACAGGATCAGTTGTTGAGATGCATTGAGAAATGTATTTTCACTAGGTTAGACAAATATTTGACTGTCAGGATCAGGAAATTATGTTTGTTTTTTATAATGGAATGCAAAGATTTAATGAAATTTTGTGTCTAGGAATTTTCCTATTGGTATTTGGTTGCTTTGTTTTTAGATAGGCCAGTTGATTTACAGGTATGACAATGTAAATGTTGCATTAGCCCCTCTAGTTCTTGGAGCTTCTCTTCCATCTTTCCACCCTCTCCTGTTTTCATCTAATTGTAAAGAGAAGTGAAAGTGCAACCACATAAATATCCTTTCTTTGCAACTGCTGTCAATTTGTCAGTCTGACAGAGCTTTGTGTCTGGTTTGTGACTCTGCTATGCATCAAGGAATTTTAATCTAACAGTACATAGGTTTCTTCAGAAGAAAGTCTTTTGGATTTATATAATGTTAGATTTGAGAAGAAAATACACTGTACATGCATCTTTAAAGTACTGATTTTAACCAAAAGGCATCTACAATTTTATTCTGTGAAAACCTCTATCCCATTGCTTTGTTCTTATAGTTCATGAAAAAAGCTTTGGAGTACCAGGAAGTGATGTAAATCAGTGGTATCACGATACTTAAATGGTTACAAGTCCTAGTAATCGTGTTTAACCTTTCTTAGGGGGAAATTGCTTATAGCAGATATGTTTGGTTTGGGTTAAAATTTGTCAAGCTAGCCATTGACATCTCATACAGTTCAGAGTCATCAGTAATCAAATGACTGCACTTAAGTTTTGTACATCACATTGTTGCCAAATTTTACGAGTATATTGCTTGAAAAATACCCCCAACAGTTACTGCTTTTCTATGACAAAGTTTTGACTTTTATGACTTTTATCCATTAAGTCCTGCATGACAAAGTAAGGAAGTTTTAATTTTATTGAATTCTGTTTTACAGTGAATGCCTTAAAGGTGGTCAATTACTTTTAAGCAACATTTTATGACAAT
>JAUMHA010048991.1:2398-19528 GCA_032359765.1 Saxidomus gigantea
TTTTGTACCTAGGTTTATGTAGACAGGTTGAGAAAAGTATGTGCTAATCAAAGTATAAAGAAGCCCTAAACATTAGGCTGGTATATTTTGTCTTACAGTTATTACCATAATATATTTTAAACACTACTCAGTTTCAACTCTTTCCAGCTGATAAATATCTAGTTCTGCTGTGTGACAGACGGACAGACAAAGCAGTTTTTTGTGTTTATATGCTCCCCCTTTATAAGCTGGAAACATTAATTGATATGTAACTACATGTATTACGTGCAAAATCAAACATTTACCATGAGCCAACCAATCCAAACAAGTTTAGTTAAAGAGTTTTCCTTATTGTTTGTGCAAAAAGTATTGCTGTTTGGCTTGCATATTATGTTTAAAATAACACTGGTGTTGTAAACAGGGAAGTTAAAAAATTTTGAAAATGACCACTGTTTCCACTGAACATGTGAAGATGGTTAATACTGTCTTTTCAATGTAATAAGGCTCAAGTAACAGCCAATTTTCTCTCACAGGGTTGCTATGACTGTTAAGTTAGTCACATCTTTCAAAATTACCCCTTGGTTACCAAATTCTCTGCCCATTCAAAGGTGCAAATTAGAGTTCTGCCTTCCAGGGTGGTTCGTAATGATAAATTACACTTTGATAATAGTCCATTCTGACAAGTTTTATTTTCATGAGAATTTCATTGGCCATTGAAATAGCTACTTTATTTGGGATTATCAATCTAGGTTGCATAATGTGGTCTCAGTGTGGACTGCCTGGGGGCAATTCATAGATTACAGTTTCAAGGGTTCTTGAAAGACATCATGGTCCTCAGTTACATCAGTGTAGACAGAAATAGTGTCATTTGATAGTTTTTATAGTTTTGATTGTACCCTTTACTAAATAGTGCAAGTAACCTTGGAAACTAATAAGTGATTTTGATAATGCTTGCATCTTCTTTTTATTTCTGCATAGCCTGACAGATGTCATCATTTACTGCCCCCAAAAATTGCAGTAGTGAAAAATAATTTGCATTATAATTTTACAGCAATTTCTAGTCTGCAACACAAAGTAACAACAATAAATTCTACCATTCATTTTGCAGGACCAGGAAGCCCTGAAAGACAAGGGAGATGGAAGGATTTAAGATCTTTTGACAAATACAATTGCAAAAAACCCCACAGATTTTAAGGTGAATTTCTTTTAATTTGATCATTATTACAAGAGACAGTAAGGAGTTACTTAATTGCATATATAATCTCTTATGGAAGGTGCTATTCTATTCTGTTTTTCTCCAGTGGTGAAAATGAAACCTCCACTTTGTCTGAGCACAATGTTGCAAACATAGGCAGATCCTCAGGTAGATTCTTTTACAAAAACATGTGCTAAGAGCACTAACTGACTCCAGCATAGATGAATGTTTTCTATGTTCAGGTTCACTTAATACCCATCATAAATTCTGCACCCCAGTATTTTCATGGCCAGCTTGGATTTCATCAAAAGCTTGGCCTTGATGGTCAAAATTTATGATCCATATATCCTTGTACCCACAAAGGCTTCCTTCACATGCATTCTGTAATCAAATCATGAGATGACCAGTCAAGATAGAGTGACCGATGGCTTTAATAAACGTGTTACCGCCACCTTGACCACACGGGCTTACATCATTTATTACCAGACAAATAGTTTCTGGAAATAAACCCCTACTCTACATTAATCTCCTGGATTTTATGGTAAGGTAGTGTGAATTTAATTAGTGATCTGGTGTTAAATGATATTTGAAATGTTGCCATCTAGTATCTACAAGACATTCAAACAGATGCTGTTCACTAATGACAGTGTAATTTTATGTACCAAGCAACCTTTCCTTGAAAGCTGATCCTTATAACAAACAGTTTTTCGTTTCTGTATTAAATGATCATTTCTGTCAAACCATCATATTTAGCTGATGGTCTCAAATGTGGTAAGTTAAAAAAAAATTCATGTTGCAAAACTGATATTGAATAAGACCTCTTAGTTCATTTCTTGCAAATATAATACATAGTATCTTATGGTATTTTTGTTCACAGATAAAGACCCAGGCTACTGTAGGGGACCATCTGCAACTGACGTGTAAACCACTAACCATTTGATGCTGGAGGGTCATTAGTTTGAGCCTTGTGGTGGGACAGTTGGCAGTTTCTCATGGAGGATAGGGGTCTACGAGGGCTTTGTGTCAGGAAACAAGGCTGAAGTACTAATGTAGGCAAAGTGGCACTGAAAAAAACATCAATTGAAACAAGCATAACAGGGCTTAGAAGATGTCAAAACTTAATGTACTTGTATCTTCTTAAACAATCTAAGTCAAGTCTTTATTTACATGAATGTATGGTTTCAGTTTTTGGTATTCATTCAGCTGTAGAAGAGGAAAACATCTGCCACCTGTCATCTTCTCCATAAAAGGAAGGTTTTCTTAAATGTATGTATAAATAGCCAAGATATTATCTTGCTTTAATAGGAAATACATTAGCATCAGTCTCTATCCATCAAATAAACAAAATGTACTTTAATTTCTAATCGTTTTTAACAATCTTATTCCGCATGCAAATGGTTTAGTCTTTATTCTAATATATATCCAAATATGGTTTCAGTGTCAACTAAGCGACGGAATTAAAAAGTCTTGATATGATCAGGTGTCACGTCCTCTAATCCTCAGTAATTCACGTATTATATGGTAAATGACCGATATATCACTAAATTTGTGATAACAGTTATTCACAATCCCATAGATGCCGTCCTGGCGCATGTGACACCCATTTAAAAGAATTATTTTATTGCATATTTTGATTCTTAAATGGCCATTAAGCCTATATTTTCATAAATTTTGTCTAATGTTTAATTTGTAATAAAAATATTTTGATTCCTTGAAAAGATATACGAGATTTTATCAGCGTCTGGTCTTACATTAGATTATGTTTTATAATTACTGACCATTATAAAAGCCATGATTTCAAAACTATCGCCACAATCTAAAGCTAATAAAGGGATAAGTTACTCTATGGTGTTAAAAAGGGGAGGAGACAGACTGTGAGAGTAGCCGTCTGTCCGAAAAGTTGAAACTCGTAGTCAGGGCGCGTACAGCGTCGGTTTATTCCAAAATTGTAATCTTGTAAAAGTGCCAAATGTTTAATATGCTATTAGGATAGGTAGCGTAATTCCGCATTTATTTTTTTAACTAACAATGTTCTTAGGGTGAAGAATCTCAACATTGTTAGGTTCGTTAGCCGTTTAAGTCACGAAATGGCCCGCTGGTTTTTTTAAGCCTACTTAGTGGTGTAAATAAAGTATATGTAGTATATAAAGCTTACGTACCCATCATGGGGGCTGCATCTCATGCTGGGGATTAAAAAGGATGAACACTGTTGTCTGATTGTTAAGATTAACTATACCCACACGTTGGTATTAGTACAATGACTTTACAAAAATATTCTGAATATTTTGAAAAACATGTTATTTTGTTCAGTTTCAGCAAAAATATACATGATACTAATTATGCCATAGTCATAATGTGTTCTTTTTATAGAGCTGTGAAGTGTCACCTGCAGGTGATACTGGTGTCACGTAAAATCATATTTTGTGTGACTTCATGTACAAGGTGTTATGAAAAATAACTTGTATCAAAACACCTCAGTTTTTATTTTGAGTTTTTTTGTTCATTTCATGAGGTTTTAGGTGAAGGTGTGCTGGTCAAGTTTCTGATAAAACAAGAGCTGCTTCCACTGATTAAGAGTTACCTCCCTTACACTGTGGTCATTGTAGAGAGTGAAAAACTGCAGTAGAATTAATTTAAATACCTTGGAAACAGGTCTTACATGTCTTGCATTGTAGACAAAGTTCAGTTTAAAAAAGCTTATTTGATTCCAAATTGCTTTTTAGAATAGAGGAGAAAGTACTGTGCAAGTGGAAAGAAAGATGTTTCTCCATTTTTTTATGGTAACATGCTGTTCAGTTTTCATGGCGAACATACAAATGCTAAAAAGGTTTGCGAAAAGAGAAAGTCTGCAATGAATAATACTGGAGTATATTATTTTATTGTATATGTGATAACAAATTCCTTATTCAAATAAAAGTTTGATGTTGCATCATTGTTGATCTAAATTTCATTCTGCAGCTGTAAATTAGCATTTAGAGTTGTTTTTGTTTGATAAATGATTGGAAAACAGCTAACGAATGAACATACAACTAGGGTAATTCACTATAACTGTTGTTGCTGTCAGACCATGTCAACATAGATTCTGGGATTTATAAAGCTCTCTTGAGGTTTTGTTATTGCTTACAGTCTGTATCAGTGATGGTATCAAAACATTTCTGTCAGGAAATCAACACAGTTGAGAACAAATAGAACCTAAAGGAGCACTAAAGGAGCCTAAAGGACCACTTAATGTCACTGACTGTTGTAATGTTAGTGTGTCTGGGGATTAATTTTATCTCTGTAGGGGTTCTAAGGAACATTTTCCCAGATGTCCATGTAACAGTTAATCAATTGTCCTTAATAGCAGGAATTTCTGATAAGTAGGTGCCATATTTAACAAGTATTGATTGGATAATTGATATGTCAATAAATACACTTGCTTACAAGGGGTGTAATTCATTAATTGAGGTGACATCACTTTCATTGTCCTTTATGTCTGAAGAGGACAGCAATGGCAGTAAGTGGAACTTCTTGAATGAGCTTATTATCTTATGACACCATAGTGTTGGTTACAATATGTTTCAACCTAGAGAATGAAAGTGTCAGCCTTATAAACCAGGTGATGGTAAATTAACATGGTCAATTCAGTCACATTCATATACATGTAGCATAAGTTACATATTTAAAACTACATTGCCCATAAATTGTAGACATAACCCATTAGGACAACAACAACGAAAGTGATCTCTGTCACTTCTTTCAGCAACTCAAGGAAGCAAATGTAAGTGTCATAGGTGTTAACTGAACTGAAAATAGCAATAGACCCCTTAACTAAGCTACTGCCCTTGTTCCAGACTGCCAGCTGAACTGAGGCAGATCAGTAATCTTTTGGCGCTGGACTGGTTATCCCGGGATTGCAGGTTCGATTCCCTGCTCCTCTACTAACACCTAATGTTCTTTCAGATGAGAGGTACTATGAAAAGAATGCTGTAAACCAGGCATGTAAAAGAACCAGGGGGTGTCTCTGGAATCTTGCACTATTCCCAAAACCTAAAATAACTAACCTCTTCTGGGGGAGTATGAATTTAATGCAGTACCAATGATAAAACTCTAAAATAATGATAAAAAAAGCACAGTTTCGTTTTTTACAAATAAAAGTTCAAACTTCAAGCAGCATTAGTAAGTTGCAACAAATTAGTCTATAACTTAGGTACTGTAGAATAAGTTGTAAACTAAACATATATAATTATATGTTTATTTAAGATTCAAAAAAAAAAAAGTGACTGTCATGTTTATGAAGTAAATTAGCCGGGCTTGTATGGTTGGTATTTGTTATGGTCTATCATGTCTGACATTCCATTATAAAACTTTTATTACAATGTCTCAAGAATTTCTAAAAACTTTATTGCATGCTGTTAAGTGTTTAACACATGGATTGTGAAAATTGCATCAAATAACTGCCCATTTATGTCATAGAACACTTAGTGCATAACACAAGCAGAGCAATTTACAGTTACAAAGTATGACACTGACAGGACCCCTTGTTGGTCTATTCTTCTTGCAGTTTAGCACCTCATTTTCACCTGCACTGGTTCCCTGTGGTTCCCAGGATGTCTTAGACACTCAAGTGTCATTTTTCAAAACTGAAAAAAAATCTTATTCTGTAAATATCATATTATAAAATGTGTAATCTAGCACTTTAGAAGTTTGACCATTTTGGTTGAAATTGAAGTTTTCTTCTGTTACAGAATTATTTCTTTATAATGTTGCAGAGAGTCAATATATTTTCTAGAAGTGTTGTATATGTTTTCATTTAAAAGTATTCTGTGTCTAAGAGTCAATGGGTAACGGTTTTACTTTGAACTTGAAGCAATAATCGTGCAAATTGAAAAATAAAACTTTGGGAACAAAAATTTTATGGAGGTAAAAGGGTAACAGATCATGTGTATGTATAACCTATGTATTTTCCATTCCTATCTGTTATCTGTTTATAGTTATTTGTTGTTTTTCACAAGATCCTTCTTCATCAAGTTAGCTTCTACATTTTTCCCATACATTGATGCCAACCAGTTTGATTGACAAATGTAATGGGCAGCCTAGAACATCAATGCCAAAGATTCTTACCTATTACCACTGTCAAATATAATGTCTACAACACCTAATCAATTGGGATACCAAATCAGTCAAGGTTATTGGTGCCAGATCTGATGACAGGTCACAGGTCATTAACACAGTTTGTAAATTAATTGGTTCCCCATCTGTAAATAGTGTATTGATTTGCAGGGTGGTAGTGTATCTAGATCTACTAGGTCAGTTGTAATTGCAGCAGTGACAGTAATTTCTTATCCAGATTTTCTCAGGGGTTGATATGCCCTGCTGATTGTTATGGTACTTAAACCTTCCATGAAGATTTATAGTATCAATGTAGGCTGCCTGTTGTGAGTTACACAGTGTCTGTTGAAAAAAACTGAAGAGAGAAATGTAGATCAATTATCAATTGTTTCCTTTGATTAAGGTGATCAGTTACATTTATTTTCATCAAAATAATGGTGGAGCATTAGAAAAAGGGAGGCAACTCACATATATGTTAATACTATATGTTCACCATGTATGCTATTACAACATAAAAAGTACCCATAAAAAACAAAGCACAGATATGCCTTCATGGCATTTGAAAGGCATGTCAATGATTTGTACCAGATTCTTATAAGTCTGCAAGCCATGTCTCTGAGATACCGCTTAAGTGATGATAATGTTCATAATAGAGATAAAAAAGATAACAGGAACATTAATGAAATAACCACAGATACTGACCTGTGCTTAATGAAGTATTGATTGTTTTGCAAGGTCACAGTAACTAGTAATTAATTAGGTTTGACTGCTTTAGAACAACAGGTTTTATGTAACCTATTGAAGTTTCAGGGGAAAAACAGAACAAGTCAGTTCATATACACTGAGGCTTTGGTAAAGTAAATTGTGTCTCTGAACTTCTATAGTCACTTACCCAATGTAGCTGACAAGCTCTTTGCTTTTGATAAAGGGTTACATAATCCATGATATGTATATCTTACCTCTTTGTTGCATTATGTTTGTATGTAGTAAGATTGTGCCACTATTTACAAATGAAACTAACCCAAGGGGTTCTTAATTAACAATAATTGCAAAATAAATATTTACAGTTCATTTTACAGCCATCAAATTAGGCAACAAAGAAACTTGCCTGTGATAGGTCTAGCTCTCCAAGGATTCTAAAGATAAGTAATTAACATCTACAAGGGTATGGAAGTATTAATTTGATTGTCTTTTAGTGCCTGTGAGGTCCAGGTTGCCTAACAAATCCAGATTATGATCTAATGGTTACTGATACACCAGAATCTCTGCTAGATAAAGCTGGTTTTGATAGGCTGATTTCAAAGTTACAGGCTGCAGGAATGAGAAAACTCAGTAAAACTATGGAAAAAACCTGTCTTTAGCAGTCAAAGGGAAACATCAAAAATGGTAATTATGGGCAGATGCACCAGTATGCTGATTAATTTAGATGTATTTTAAACAAAATGTGGCTATTTGGTAGGTACTAATAATGATTACTTAAAACAGTTAACTGTTTAAAACAAGGGAACACTTACAGGCTCAACTAGTATATTTTATTTCTTCTACTTTTTCTTTTCAAACACTTGAAGGAAGTGGAGCCAGTAAGGTCTAAAAACATGCTGCAAATTCAAGTTCCTATTAAAGGGGACATTGTGTAACTGTTTACTATCAAGTATTTAGTATGTATCATACCTTGTATAATAGGCATCCCGTTAAATTGTACAGTTATTATCATTGTACAGTTATCTTTTGAATCCCTGAATTAAAGGGATCATGGTGCCATAAGCATTGGTAAATAGGAAAGTGTCAAAGATCAATTTGTTGTTTTGAATGAGCCATTATGATATATTAAATTATGACATTTATTGCAATGCTAAGGATGACAGATTGAACAAAAGGCAAACACTGATAATGCAGATTAATTAAGAATTTGCCCAAGAGTGGTCAGTTAGGAGCAACAAGAGATAATTTGTAGATATGTATTTGACATTTTTGACAGTTGCATAATGTTACTGCACTGTAGAGAAAATAAGTGGGGACTTGAAAAATTTACACATAACCTGTCAAAATACTAAGAGACTTCTTTCTTTTACATTTTGCAGGATTTTACAAAATTTGCACTGTTGAACAAGAAAATTTTATGTTCCAAAGTGCAAACGTTGTAGCTGATATTATTTAATGTATTACAGCAATAAAGATGTAGTGTGTATCTGAAACAGGGCCAGTTTTTATTTCATTTTCTCTCAGAATCTTAGCAATATTTTGCACTTAAAGACCCACACAATTTCATGTAACCATTGCAAACATTTTAATACAATTCAGTATGTCATTCATTTATCAAGGATAATCCCCAAGGTATAGTCCACAGATTTGTATCAGTATTTGCAACTTTCACACCAGTGATCTAATTTTCTAGTTGAATATCAAATGAAATCTTAGTTTGACAAGATGATTTTGATGCCCAGGGGCTTGTTTTGATGCACTTTAATGTTTTCTCCAAGTTTTTGCTGATGCTTAAAGGGCTTTTTCACTCTATTTACTGTCTGTGTTTGTCTTTTTTGTGTAATCATACATTACTTTGATTTACTTTGATTTCATGTGAGGTCTTTTAGTTTTCATTATGTTCACTGTTTGTAATGAGCTGAATTTTGTAACATTAATATAAAAGTTCCTTCCATGATGCATTAGCTATAATAAAACAGAATAACTTATTCTGATTGTGAGATGTACTGTTGATTGAAAGAAGGCTGAAGACTTTCATATGCTGGGCACTGTTGTTCAGACTTCTTTGGCTTTACAGAACTGAAGGTCAGACTGATCACCTTCAAGGAATCATGGCAGATATTGATAGACTAGATAACAAAGGGGTTTTGTTTCTAAGGTAACTGGGTAAGTAAAAGTATAAAGGAAGGTGATGTACACTGGGTATTTAAGTATGCAGACTTTGTTAATGGCAATGTCTTTTGTCAGATACAGCAAGTTACGATGAAGCAAACATTGTCAACTCACTTTGATATACCTTTTCAGCTCCTCTATACCTCTTCTCTATTGATCTATAGTAAAGTGGTATAAACCAAACACCTTGAGATAATTATCTTTGAAAAAAATGCAGTAATGCACTTTGCAAAAAGAAAGTAGTGATCTTTTCATTTATTAGGTTTTTATTACACAATTTCATCTGCCCTGAAGACAAAAAGTGATGTACAATAAAGGCCTTTTTATTCTGCATAGAGGCTGGCTCAATGATAACATCTAACCTTTTGTCGGTGAAACATCCATAAATCATTTATTAGTTTCTAATACACAATTCAAACTTTGATCTTTCTCACCTGCAAATTAGCCTAAGGTAGACAGTTACATTTTACAGTTAAATCATCGGTAAAGATTTTTATCTGGAAAATTAGACCTGTAATTGACTTTTAAATGGATTCTGGATGCAGGCAAGGAAAGTGTAGCTGCCCACTTTGATTTCATTCTCACTTTTGCAGTAACTGTTTATTTTGAACTGTTCAGCTTTGAGAAGTTGTTTATTCATTTTAATAATAACAACAAAACATCATTTTTTAAAATAATGCTGAAATTTAAGTACAAATATGTCTGCCTCCCTCATAATAGAGAATATTCGGTCTTTTTAATAACTGCAAAAGGAAAATGTTAGTAATTTGTACTGAACAGTTTGTTCTTTTGCTCATAATGTCTTAGTTTGTTACATTCAGATAGTGTTTCTATAATGTCGCTTGAAGTCACAGCAATTGTTTCTTTTATTTATTTTATAAAATTATGTACACAAAACATGTTTTAAAGCAAAGACTTTAACGGCTTGTACATATCATCTGCATCATTTAGTCATTTAATAACTGAACAAGGTATTTTGTACCCATTTTGCGCTAGGGCATAGGGGTCATCATGGCATTTTTATTACAAAAATCATTGAAATGAAATGGTGTTAATGGCTTATAATTGTATGTAACATCATTTTTATCATTTCTTCATCCAAAGATGTGACAAAAACCCATCAATTTTCTATTTTATTTATGGGTTCTATCCATTAAGCCTTCAAATTAAGATTCTCCATTTACGGTACCTAAGTTTATTGGGTAATAAGATAAGCTGTTTCATTAAATTTCATGATGTTTTCCCAGTGCATTCGGTGGGTTTGTCCTTGCCTCCTTGCACATTGTCTGTTATTGTTGAGGAGAAGAGGGCACAGTGAGGAATTGTGCCAAGGACTTGTTGAATGCATACATTAATTTGTGGGCATGAAATTTTGTATACTTTTTAGTAAAATGCAAGCTTGTGGGTATTTAACATTGTGGATTACACTTCCTGTTAAAAAAAGATAGAAACATCTGATGGGATCATATATAAAAGTGGATCAATCTTGATTACAAAAGTTACGAAAATTAGTCCATTTCACAGCAGCCCAAAGGCCAATAAGGTCAGAAAGCATCATTATGTATTCTTTTCACTTGCATCATAACCAGGAGTGAAAAAAAACCTCCATATCAAATAAACTGTAAAATTATATTCGTCTATTCATTGTCAGTGAAAGTTGAGGTTGAGAAGTGTTTTTTTCCTGTCATTTTATCTGATTAATATTCAAACGTAAGGATTTATTAATTGGTCCAAGGGTTAGAGGTCATTTTATTTACACTTTTCTAGGTGTGGGAGTCTTCCACAAATGGTCTAATTTAGTGTATTGTTATTCCTAAAACTTTTGTTGCTACTAAATACCTTTAACAATTCAAGGAATAATAGTGAATGAAAAATTGGCCACTTAGAAAGTATTTATCACATTGAAATTTGCATAAAGGAATGGTGTTAGTTTCAGAGAAATGGGAAATGGTTAGCGACTCATTGTCGAACTATTGTAGTATAAAGTTGCTGATGATCTGTTGTGTCACAGGATAAATTCCAAACACGCCTTAAAAGTCTCAACAGTTATTTTTCAATTGAAATAGCCGATGAAATATGATAGTATGGGGATGAACCACTGATAGAAGTAACTGTAATATTGAATGTAATATCGGTCTAGAATTTCCTCATATCCTTAGAAACCGGTCCGTCACATGGTACAAGATGTTACGATAAATGTAGAGTAAATGCTGAATGTTCTATAATTGCACCCTCAAAAATCTGACATTATGAATGTTATGACTGTCTGTTGACAAATGAAGATACACACAGTAGGTCTGTTATAGGATGAACAGAATGTGTTCAGGGTTACATCAGGAAATGATGGTGCCAAGAATGATAAAAAAAAATGTGACCAATTAAAGTTATTGTCTCCTACACAACTATTCAAATATTTTGCCTGTTTTAGGTGCTTGTAATCCAGCAGTCTTGTGCCCAAAAACATCCAGTGTGTTAACAATGTCTTAATTTGCAATGTTCTTGTCTAAGAGATTATTATCTCTGGTACTTTCCTTGATCAGAATAGATTGCTAGAATAGCATAATTTTTATTAAATGTAAATACCGTTGACTACGCATTCTGTTAAATACTGAGAACAGTCACAGCTCATTTGAAAATGGAAGGTAATCTAATATTACAAAACTTATTCTTTTTATCTTGTCCTGTATCTTAGTGTTAGGAGCTTTTCTATTTAAAATTGTTTAATATTAAATGAAAAAGAAATTGGAACACAGCTGACCACTTTCAAACGCCATCATTCACGGCCATTGGGTAGATAAAGTTGTAATAAAATCTGCCCAATGTAATTACCATTTAAATTGATTCTGAGATGACCAGGTATTCCCCAGAGTATATATTATGTAATTTAATTAGCACTTTCAGCATCTCATTATTACAATATTTTTTTTTAATTTCAGGATTTTCAATCACTGCTGATGGTTTTTGATAAGGCTGGTATATCAACAACAGCCACAGGGGGCTGTGTGATTGTGTTCCACAACTGCAACTATTGCAGGTTTTCGAAAAGCAAAAGTCAGATAATGTTGGCATAATACAGGTTATCAAAAAAGATAAACGGTATTGGGCGAGGTACATTTTAGTATATACATAAAGGAAAGTTATCAATGGAGGCGGTTGAATATGCAGTCTATCTTTAGATCAGCAGCTACATCATTTATCAATGAAGAGATCACATGATCAAGAGTGTCTTATACAAATACCATTCACTCATAATGCTTCCATTTGTAACATTTGGTGGGTGCAAAAAGTAGGTAAAATCTAGAAAACTAATGAACAGCTTCAAGTATGATCAAGATTGAAGCAAAGTGGAAGACAATAGTGATATAAAACTGAATCAAAGGAATTGGCCCAATTAGAGTTCATAATTGGGAGCTGAAATCAACAGAATACTGTATTATTAGAATCACAGGAAACTGTATTAAAAACCTGAGTCTTTTACAATCACTAGAAAAAGTTTGTGGGAACTATCTGTACAAATGTAGGAATCACTTTGGCCTGTCACTGTCTGTCTTGGTGCATCCAGAATTGTGAAACCAAGGTAGCTTTATAATTATTTACTGCATTGCTTTCAAACTTTGTACACATCTACATTATCCATGTACCTGTACTATTTATTACCTAATGGTGTGTAACTCTTGTTAAGGATTACTTACAAATTATGTCCCTTCTTACACTAAAATTTATGTTCCATTGGGTAAGTGTGTGTTTTCTGGGCTATGGATCACCATCCATGTTAGCTCTTGATAAACTCCCATCATGTTACAGTATCATTTGTGCTGTCCACTGAACATTTGCAACAATAGAACCAGTCCCTGTGGAAATTTCATCAAATTCACCTCATTTAAAAGTTTAATTTAATAATTAATTGAAAATGTATTAGATGCTGGGTTAATTTTTATGAATACAAATCTGTTGACACCTTTATGGTTTTAGGGAAAGTTCTCTAATTTAAATTTATAGGCTTGTTATTTCAATTTTCGCAGTTGAATGATACAGTTCAACCCTGCATTATTAAATTTCATCAGGGCATGTAAATTTCCACATAATGTCAACATTTGGATGAAATGTGAAGTAAAAGCCTATAATTAATTTGTTTCAAATTAAAAAATTGCTCTCCAAGTGGTTGTAAAATTATGTAATGTCATAGGCATTGTTGATTTGTAAACTTTTGTACAACAATAATTGAGACCTTAAATTATCAAAGAAATTGACTATAATCTGTAATTAAGTCTCTTCAGTATTTTAAATGATTTAGAAAAAAAAATTCAATTAGTACTGGAGGTTGTGTATTTAAAGATGTTATCAATAGAAATTTCGTTTTGAATAGAAAAAGTTTTCAATTTAGTTGCACAGTGTTACACCATTTTGTAGAAAAGTTGCTGTGAAAGGTAATTTAAAAAGAGTAATTCGAGTGGTTTACAGCAGCGAAAGATAGGATCGGTGGTTACTATTTCGTCATAGGCTTTAATCGCATCTACCCCCTGAGGTAAAAGGAAGATTCGGATTACGACACGAGTGTTGATGGCATCGTCATTGTATTGTTACGATTAAATGGGATATTTCTGGTCGAATAAGCATTAAACTTACTGATCAGCGACTTAAGATTACTTATTCATAGGTTTTAATGATAATGTATTGAAACGTAGCAGTTTTTTAAAATAATTCATGTAGTGGATGAAATTCTGTATGTAAAAAGTTACAAATTTTGTCCTTGAATAAATCTGTCGTAAAATCTAACACTCTTTGATGAGCGAACGATGAAAAAGGCTTTTAATAGTGATTTTTAAAAGACATTCAAAGTCATTTTGATGCACAGGTTAATCTGAGGTCCTAATTTTTAGTGCTTTTATATGATAAATCTTCATTCCAGTGTCTCAAAGACGAGAGATCATGACTTTAGAAGTTTTAAACGCCCTTAGATGGTTATTTGGTATGTCGCCACAAATTGATCTGTCTGAACACTTTAGTAACCAGACTGCTACATTATCATCAAAACTGGTTATAGAAATTATAGAAATGCAGATAACATGCACTTACATGCGTGTTGACTGACTTTGCCTGTACTCATCTTTTGAGATGACGGTATTAGAAGGTTATTCCAGTTTATCTTCATCAAAGAGGTATATCAGTGTCGTAACTGAGTACAAAGTGCATTTCTTTACCCCGAGATAGCATGAGTTGACTCAAAACATCAGTCTTATTCCAATGGATGCGCTGATGTCCATTCTTAAATTTCAGTTCAAATTCTTCTTTGAATGAAAAGACTGTTGTGGTTTTTTTGTGGAAATGACCATAAAATTTTATCATTGGAAATCATAGTAGGATACGTTACGCCGCAATTAACAGTTAATGTAAAATTCCTCTGAAACAAAATTTGAATACCACCATGCCGTTTTTACTTAATCGTTAAATCATAATTTTCTTTACTGTTACATTTTAACAGTTTCTTACCCTGTTATCAATTTTAAAAGTATCATATTTTTCCATTTTCATTCATATAAAAGTATCCTATTTTCGAACATCTTTAGGAATGATAGTGCTATCTGATCTGAAAATAAAAGGTGAGCCATTGCGTATGGTGTGAAGTGAGTGTGAAAATACTGTCAAGTTACACTTTTTTGTCATTTATCAATGTGAAAACTGAAACTTTTTTATTTAAGAGAGACCATTGGGTCTCGGCTTTTGGATGACTTTGTGATGATGGGGATAGAGATAGGTAAAATTACCATTACATCCAGCCATGCGGACACGTCAGATCTGGCGATCGCATCTTTTTTGCTATATTTTTCTTGCTGAAAGTAATATCCATATGCGGGGTTAATAGTTCAGATTGCAAAGTTGCCTCTTGATAAATAATGGTTTTGAACTTGTTGTCTGTGTTAACTGATGTAATGTAAACTGAAACTAACAGTAGGCGTAATATGGAGGTGTCAGCAAAGTGACTTTGGGTACATACCCTGTTGTCAGAATTGTCTGTTCACTGTTAACAAGAAGGCTTACAAAATCATCCTCTGTGCAAGTCAGATAAATGTCTTGTCTAGTCCTAGACCTGGAATGTCTTTGTGCTCAGTACACCCTGCCTGGTGCATTTTTTAAATGCCCTGACCAATAATTGTGATCAATCGTAAGGGGAGTAATTTAATACAAAAGTGTTAAGTGTAGCCTTGATGTATAAAAGGCCATGACCATACACCATATTAGTGAAAGTAAAAAACAGGCAGTGGGATTCAAAACTTCCTAAATTCATAAAATCAGATGAGAATCAATTGACTAAATTCATTACTGCCATAGGGAAAATGAAAAAAAAAGACTTCTTGAGACTACACAACAGAAGGGTTCCAGCCCCTTTATCACCTTACCCTTGACTTAGAAGAAACCTTAATTGCAGCACCTGCATACTCGGTGAGAAACCGAATTCAATGATGACATTGTGTCCAGTTGAATGTACTGTATCCAGGAGCCTCACTAAATTAAGTATGGAAATTGAATCTGGGCATTATCATAATGTTGTTTTGATGGGTTGATTGTATATGGGTGTCAAGGTAGCTCTATACAGGTTGTCACATTGACCAACCAATGAATTAGCATATCATTGAGATACTGGGCAAACCAGGGTCCTGTCTGTAACAACAGGTCTAATGGGCAGTGTGAGTCATATAATAACAGCTTTCAGACCAAACACACCTGCAAAAACTGCACCATTAGCTGATCAAGTTCTCAACCTGGAATAAGCCTGTTTAAATTCTTCATGCATTTTTGATCTGTTTATTACTAAAAGGGGGCATTTGTCATATTTAGTAATTTTACACATGCAGTCTATGTGGCAAGTGGTAAGGGTTGGTATTTACAGTTGCTAGGCATGTTGCCATGTCAAAGATACTCGGTTTAAAACAGACAACATGAGCAATGTTACAGGGCCAAATTAGATAACTCTCACTTGTTTGTAAACAAGATTATTCTACCTTTTATTCATTGAAAATTCAGTTTTAAGTTCTGATGGCAGATTTACTCTGCTCTAACATTGGCTGCTACTCAAAATTTCACAATTTTTTTTTAGGCCATTGAGTATAGAAAAATTGTCAAGACTTTCATTTTCTTTATCATTCATGACAAGTGATTTCATTTTACAAATGTTGTATTGCTTTTTAATAAAATTACATTTACATTGGAAATTGGTAAAAAGTGTCTCAAGGCATGAATAGATAAGATGATAATTTTTAATTTTACCGTTTCTAAAAGCATATTGAATGATAAAGTAGTAAGATTATTGGAAAGTCAAGGATCACCCAGGTAATAGAAAAAGATATAATCATGCGAAAGATTGTAATTTACAAAATTTGCGTAACTTCACTTGGGTTATTGAACCCTTATTGAAATCCAGAGCATTTTAATGTAAATTTGCATTTAGCAATATTGAAAGGTCTTGAAGAAAGGAAGTTTTATCTGTAAGCAGGAAATAGGCACTTCATACTGATTTAATATGTATTGTGGCCATATCTTATCCAATATTTCACAACAAGGGGTATTGTTAGGATTATGGTTATCTCTATAATACAGAAGATAGCTACTGATAATATTACAATTAACAGTTTGAGGTTGACTGAGTCATGTCTTTATATATATCTGTATATTCATTTCAAAGTATTGCATATTTTTTACCATCTGAAAGACAAGTTTATATTGAATCTTAATAGGGGGACTGTGCTACTGTCAGTTTTTGTTCAGTATGTTGCAGACAAAATAATTGTGCTACTGTTGCTGCTATGGTTATTATACCCCCGAAATGAAGTTTGGGAGGGGGGGGGGGTATATAGGAGTCACCCGGTGGTTGGTCAGGCGGTCGGTCAGGCGGTCTGTAGCATTTTCCTTGTCCAAAGCATAACTTGAAAACTACTGGTTGGAATTCAATACAACTTCATATAATGGTCAAGCACATTGAGAGGAAGTGCAGT
>JAUMHA010049102.1:0-19528 GCA_032359765.1 Saxidomus gigantea
ATGGGCAGAAAAAAAGCAGTATAATTTTCTGTGCAGAATACAATCATCTGTAAAATCATATAAAGAAAAAAAATTAAAGCATTATAATTTCTGTACAGAAAAAATACTGAATAGAAAAATGGTTGTGCATTCCTACCACAGTGTGTGCAGTTTTCACGATACATGTACAGTATATTTCCAACTTCTATGCAAAAATTTTGAACTTTAATCCTGTTCCATGTTAAGACATTATATTGCAACTTATAGCATACCAATTTCTGATTTAGTCTGCCAAGTACCTTTATTCAGTTCAATGTATTTTTGCAGATTTAAGTCATTTATCTGTGAGTAAACATGTGTAAACTTTTCACTGGCAGCCATTTGTCGCAATGCATTATTGATCGTTTTTGCCAGTTCCTGTTATAGTTGTAAACCAAAATATGACCATAATCTGTACAGAGGAAGTACAGAAAATCTGTCTTGTAAAAATGAAAAAAGAAAAAATTATGTCTAATACAATAATCTGCACAGACAAAAATCTGGTTCACTATGATTCTGTACAGAAAATATAATATTTTCTGTACAGATTTTACGTCAGATTCTGTGTCTGTGTCTACTCTGTACAGAAAACAGAAATTTTTTATGCATTCTGCCCAAAATTGGTACAGAATCTGTACAGAATTGGCTTAGAGATTTCGTACAAGATACATAGATTCAAACTATGAAGCATAACATTCTGATTGAGTAAGAAGAACTATTGCTCCCGAAATGATGAAATAGGGAAATGATGAAATAGCGAAAGGATGAAATAGCGAAAGGATGAATTTACGAAATGATGAATTAACGAAATGATGAATTAATGAAATGATGAATTATCGGAATGATGAATTAGCGAAATGATGAATTAGCGAAATGATGAATTAGTGAAATGATGAATTAGCGAAATGATGAATAAATAATCAGTTATAATGTACCTTATTTACAACATCAAAATGTACATATTTTAATAGATCTAGTTCTAGTTTGAACTTTAAAACCTTTTGCCTTTGAATTCCTGTTTTCTTTTCAGAAGGCAACTTACCTGACAAGAGGGTGACTCATACTAGATCTAACAGCGTGAAATTAACATCAACTTTTGAAGAAAATACGAAACCTGCTGCCCAGAACAATTTTGAAAAAGGATCATTGTTATCATCGTCGCTGCTGACGTCATCTTTTCTGCAATCGTCATCGTTGACGTCATCGTTTATGTCATCATCGCTGATACAAAAGCGATCATCTCCGTCGATGTCAAATTTGACAAAACATGTCTCTGAAAGGAAATCCACACAAGAATTAAGCTCGGGTTATGATGTTGACGCTGAAAAAGTAGATAGTCAAGCATCCGGGCACCTGCAGAAAAACAAGACTGTGGTAATGACGTTGCCTAGCAACATCAGTAATATGAGAGATTTAAAAAGTGTCAGAAAATTTGGTAATAATGATCTTAGAGAAGTATATGAAATGTCATTGAATGACACAGGTCAACATTTCGACAGTTACTCTGGTCTTCAACGCGCCAGGATTCGACGAATTAACGAAGCTTGCGCAAACAAGACGTTGTTAGAAAATAGAACGTATACAGGTGAAACAAAGGTAGTTATTTATAGTTCGAAGAATTACAATTTTTCATTCTGCAAAGTACCTAAAAGCGGAAGTACATTTTGGACTAAGGCTTTTGCAGTGTTAGAAAACGGCCTTAGATACGGTGACTTTGTTTTTAAGAAGTCAAGACGCTCTGTGCATGGAACAATGGGTCAATTCTTAACGTCACTTACTGAAACCATACGTGACCAGTCTAGAACGATTATAGTGTCACGTTGTCCCTATTCCAGATTATTTTCAGCATATGTAGACAAATCATTTCTTCAGGTAATGCCGCGTATGAATTACATGATAAGAAATATTTCTCCGTACAACATAGAGCAGAGTGAATGTCAGACCAATGTTACATTTCAAGAGTTTTTGGATTGGATTATATTTCAAGCTGAAGGCGGAAGGAATCTGGACCGTCACTGGGCTCCTATTATCTCCCTTTGTCAGCCTTGTGAAGTAAATCCGTTTATTTTAGTGAAGCAAGAGACCTTTGCACGTGATGTTGAGTTTGCACTACAGACCCTTGACGTAGAAAAAGCAAAATATGATTATATAACAAATGCTCTTCATGATCATAGGGCTGAACTTAGCCTGCCAGGGTTAATATCAACACTATCTGAGCATGCCGACAATCCTTTAATAAGTAGATGCCTGACATTCTTAGAATTTGCAAAACGCATATGGATTTCTCTCCAAATACAGGGCTATATCAAAGAAAGTTTAGAATTTCCCGTGGAAAGGTTTATCACAGATCAAGTTTCAAACGGTACTTATTTCACAGATATTGTTTTACAAACAATAAAGGAATATCCTCTGAGTTCTTCACAAACCAGGTCTCAGCGAGAGAGATATCTATATCAGGCTTTTAAATCAATCAAGCCAGAAACTATTGAAGGAATTCAAGAATTATATAAAGAGGATTTCCAGCTATTTGGTTATAGCAAAATATCTCCGGCAGAATCACGGCTTCATGACGATCGTAGGTAAACGTGCAACATCGAAAGTCTCCGTAAAATTAAAATATCGGTGATCTATATGCCTCAAAGATATAACAGGGATCAGTGGTTGATTTTGTGATCATGTCTGTTAAAACTATAAAATTATGCTCTTATGCAGTTATTCGGATCGTGCTTCAAACATTTTTACTTTACAAATTGTTGACTTAATGTATTGAGTAATAGAACAAATCAAGTCTAAAAGGCCTATGTATTTGCATGTTTGTGAGAATTAATGATTTAAAGCCATAATTCTACACCCTTTTACGTCGCAAATGGGCAATATTTTTTCAGTAAACTATGAACACGAATTGCAAACTTGCTTCAGTATATGCGATCGTTTTTATTTGTGTTTGACGTCAGTCACTCACAAATATAGCCCGTATTTCAAGACACTCATCCTCTACTTTAAAAACTTAAGAACCTCTTCCGGTCCAAGTTTAGTAACGACCCTCAATTTCAGTCAAAATAATCCTACAGATTGAACGCAGCTCACATTTATGAAATACAATATAAGGGGGGAAATTAGCAGGCTTTGCTGTTGACATGATTCAAAAAATTAATTTTGAGTCAAAAATCGTTTTAGAATACAACATAAATAAAAGAGAAATCAACGAGTAATCTGTTCTCTATAGAACTATTTTCATTATCTATTCACGGACAGGTGAGTGAGACTTAATATTTAGTGAAAGGAATATTAAGTCACGGCTGACAGGTGAGAGAGAGGTTATTTATAGTGAAAGGTAGATTTAGTCACGGCTGACCGGTGAGTGAGAGGTTATTTATAGTGAAAGGTAGATTTAGTCACGGCTGACCGGTGAGTGAGAGGTTATTTATAGTGAAAGGTAGATTTAGTCACGGCTGACAGGGGAGTGAGAGGTTATTTATAGTGAAAGGAAGATTTAGTCACGGATGACAGGTGAGTGAGAGTTAATATTTAGTAAAAGGAATATAAGGTCACGGCTGACAGGTGAGTGAGAGGTTATTTATAGTGAAAGGAAGATTTAGTCACGGATGACAGGTGAGTGAGAGTTTATATTTAGTAAAAGGAATATAAGGTCACGGCTGACAGGTGAGTGACAGGTTATTTATAGTGAAAAGAGGATTAAGTCACGGGTGACAGGTGAGTGAGATGTTATTTATAGTGAAAGGAGGATTTAATCACGGCTGACAGGTGATTGAAAGTAAAGATTTAGTGAAAGGAGGATTTAGTCACGGCTGACAGGTGAGTGAGAGGTTATTAAAAGTGAAAGGAGGATTTAGTAACGGGTGACAGGTGAGTGAGAGGTTATTTATAGTGAAACGAAGATTAAGTCACGGGTGACAGGTGAGTGAGAGGTTATTTATAGTGAAAGGAGGATTTAGTCATGGGTTAAAGGTTAGTGAGCATTCATATATATTGAAACGAAGATTAAGTCACGGGTGACAGGTGAGTGAGAGTTTAGAGAGGACCAAAACGGTGCATTAAGTTAAAAATAGCTCAGTGAGTTTATATCAATAAGAAGGTTACAGCATCGTTTATAGATCGAGTAAGTTTAAGCCTTAATTACTTCATCTAAAATAATGCATATCAATATTAAAACCTATTGCATATATAGCCTAGTAAGTGTTTATATTTTCCTTAAACTTTACTTCAATGCGAAAATGCAATTTGTTTTGAAACAGCGATTTTTTAACCATTGTTCGCCAACATTTCTGACACTGAATTCTTCCCCTGTAACAAGCGTTTAAACAATCGTACCAAGTTAACCGTGCAAACCCTTGAATAGACTTTATAATATGAATTGAGTTCTATTTATAAGATCCACGTCCGCAACTTGAAGATTATTCCACAGTTCGCAAGCATAGAGAATGGTTGGTAAGATAACGTTCTTGTATAAACTATCTGAGGTCAATGGGTTCAATGCAGAGTAATGTAAGCTGTATCCCAGCATTGCATGAAATGAGTTGTTCCCATTCTGGCATCGGCTTTCATCTTATCGTCTGATTTTCATGCCATATTTAGAATCCAGTGGTTAGAATATGCTATAGCCTTCAAGTTCCGTACCCCTGTATGTAACATTTAACGAAATGTTAGATGACGATATAGTCCTACAGTACAAAATTATCTAAAGAATCCCATATCAGCATGCTTAGTTATTGGGGTAGTTATAATAACATTGCTTGTCACATTACAGATAGCATCTTTGGATTGTTTCTAAAAGGCATATCAAATTACAAGTGAGGCATACTTCTCTGGGTTCAGCTGAGGTTTTGTTGACATTTATCTATTCAAGATTCAATGAATTAGATTATGGTAAAGGTACCAAAATAAACATGAATTTTGAAATGTCCATAATATAACAGAATGGAAATTTCACAGTGAGGGTGAAAATTATCTTTTATTGTCACTAAATATGCAAAAAGTAAACTGAGAAACAAAACGTGTAGGAAATAAATGCATTTAATGTCATAACTTGTATTAGCAGAGTCCATTTTTTATAGTTGATATACCTGTATGAAAAAGACAGTGAACCGACATTTAAAAACAGTTCATAAATTTCAGAATACAAACATAGACGGAAGACTTAGTTTGTTTAGTTATATTGCACCGCTATTTGTAAATCCATAGCAGCTTTGGTTGGACATGGATATTTCATGTTGTATCCATGATTTGAACATTAGGACCAAGTGTAAAAAACTCCTTTTAGGGATTTAAATGTAGTCTTATGACCTTAGACCCCGAAATTTGACATTGACCTTCAAGGTACGGAAACAACCAAGAAGTTATTTCAAATTTGTCTATGGATGTAGAAATTACAGCCCAGTCATACAATACTAGAACATAAACAGATCCCGCCTTAAGTTTAACCTTCAACTCTTTAACTTTAAGGTAGCCACTAGGATGCTCTGTCTGGTACATTCCTGTGGTATGGAAGACAACTGTGTGAAGTTACTTCAAAATCAGTTGCATGTAGAAGTAACAGCCCAGATACAGAGTACTGGTATATACATTTGTAACCCTACATTACATTGGCATTCAATGTAGCTACATGGGTGTGACACATGACACAATGTTTGGTATGGGTAAAAAATGAGTAAGAAGTAATACCAAGATCAGTCTATGTAGAGATATGTGAAAGTTACAACATGGACATGAAGTACTGGTTTATAACCCTGCATTACCAGTTTTGAGCCATGATTGTGCTCTTGGCCTTCGAAGTAGTGGGTCTGGAGCATGAAACACAATTGTGTTACAGCATTGGCATCCACTGTATGAAAATATTTGAAAATCGGTCCATCCATATAGAAGTTACATCCGGATACGAAGTTTGGACGGACAGACGGACGGACGCACAGACAGACAAACAAACATATTATGGAGCACACCTATAGTTACCGTTCTTTTCATGGACCGGTGTGGGTCACACAAATCCATTTTAAAGCTACACAATGAACAGTGGTTTAACCCATTCTTAATCGTACCTTCCTTGGCGATTTTTAATACATTTCATAACATTTTGTCCAGAGAACTAAACACTACTTCACTTACATGTTACATTTTCCAACCACGTATAAAATATAGCGGGCCGCTTATGTGGCCAATAATAACTCATTTCTTACTTGTTTTCAAAGTAGGATACCGTGCTCTATATTTCGTCTTGACCATGATTGAATATGGCCTCTTTTAAAGATAATATATAATCGTTTAAGGAATCGGAATCACTGTCCAATTAACCAAAAGATAAAGCTGGATTCCGTTTTAATTTTTACTGTGACAAGAATATGGGTGCCGTGTCATAAGTTCCGGACACAAAAATGCATGTTTAGGTGCTCCCGTGCGTTCAACATCGGAAGGTCAGTATTTCGAGCCATATCCATTGATTTTAAGCAAGTATGAACATAATAAATCGAAACTTTGACCAGTTCGTACTACATGTACTTGTATTGAACCTCTTTTCGGAAATATATGTGTCTTGCCTAAGAACACTACCACTATGGGCACTGGCGGGGATCGAAACCGCGACTCTCCTATCCTGCGAACGCGTCACCACTGCACAGAAGACTTTACTATTGAAGGTGTGTTACATTTTGCAAGACTCAATTACTCTTATTGAAATTGCTTCTTGCTTCTTGCTTCCCGAAGCTTCGTGACTACTTAATAAAAGATTTAGACAGCAACCTTATTAATGTTTTTACTACAAATAACGGTCCAGTTCGCCGGTAAGACATCGTTCTCGGTAATATAAGATCTGCAAATAATTATAAGTTAGGTCCAGTTAAAGGACACGGGAGATATTTTCATACTTTTAACTCCTGACTTATGCCAAAAATAGGTAAAATAGATGCAACATAACAAATCCTGCCTAAACCCACATATAACGATGCCATATACAATAGAGTTAATTCCCCTGAATCAGGGTGTAACAATAGAAATACAATAGTGCTTCTTCTTATTGTATTTCTGTTTTTGTTTGCAAGAACTAATTGAGGAAAGAGGTTAATTAGATAGCATACTTACCGATCTTCATAGTATAAGTGTTCTTCTTCAAAATTTAAAATTACGGGGGAGCCACAGTGGGAAGAAACTTACAAATTTACTATTTCAACAAACCTAAAATATAACAATTTTTACATAGATTTGTAAAGAGAGAACATATTTCAATATATGTGCGCAAAAGAAATCACCAAAAGGGAAACAGGAGTCATGGCCATGTTTGGCACCGCCTAGATTACACAGTGTCAAAGCATTGTTTGTCTTCTTATTTTTAGTTTACTTGCTTCAACGGCAGATTCTTCAGTACTTTCAGTGCTTTGATATTAATTTTGTTTACATGAATTACTTTTTATTTTTAGAACAAAATATAAAAAAACTATTAGATTTCCGGAAATTATCGATATTGTTTTCACAATGCAAACAGCAGGATCCTTGTTCGCGAATTTAAGGTCCCGTGTTTTGAGTCGGAGATAAAAAATTGCGAACTTTTTATCTCACAATTTCAAAGAGATTTACAGTATTGCATTGGTGTACGCTGGTACACGAACTATCACGATTTTCTCTGGTTTAAAAGGTGTCCTATGACTTGTATAGGCTGAGGACAAGGATGACCACATTCTAAAGAAGAATGTCTGGGTTAAGGTTAGGTACCACGAATGTCACATTATAATGAAGAATGTCCGGATTACATTAAAAGCTGGGTAACAGGAATACTACAATATAAAGAAGGATGTCTACATTACATTTAAGGCTTGGGACTTGGAAGACCACGTTCCAATGAAGGATGTCTGGATACATTAAAGGCTGGATACCAGGAAGACCAAGTTCTAATGAAGGATGTCTGGATACATTAACGGCTGGGTACCAGGAAGACCACACTCTTAAGAAGGTTGTCTAGATTACATTAAAGGCTGGGGACCAGAAAGACCACGTTCTAATGAAGGCTCTCTGGATACATTAACGGCTGGGTACCAGGAAGACCACACTCTAATGAATCATGTCTAGATAACATTAAAGGCCGGGTACCAGGAAGACCACACTCTAATGAAAGATGTCTAGATACATGAAAGGCCGGGTACCAGGAAGACTACACTCTAATGAAGGATGTCTAGATACACGAAAGGCTGTGGATCAGGAAGACTACATTACAATGAGGGTGTCTAGATTACATATAAGGTTTGGAACTTGGAAGACCGCGTTCTTATGAAGGATGTCTCGATACATTAAAGGCTGGGTACCAGGAAGACCACCTTCTTATGAAGAATGTCTAGATTACGCTAAAGGGCTGGGGAACAGGAGGACCATACTCTAATGAAGGATGTCGGAAGACCACATTCTAGATTACATTAAAAATTTGGGACCAGGAAGACTACACTCTAATGAAGGATGTTTAGATTACATTAAAGGCAGGGAACCAGAATGACCACACACTAATGAAGGATGTCGGAAGACCACATTCTAATGAAGGATGTCTAGATTACATTAAAGGCCGGTAACCAGGAAAACCACGTGCTAATAAAGGATGTATGGATTACACTAAAACCTTGGACCAGGAACACCAATTTCAAATGAACAACTCAGGATTACATTAATGTTGGCGGTATTAAACGACAATGGATTAACCTTAACTTCTCAAATACCACACGAGCTTTATTCATTTGCGAATTCAAATGTACATAACATAGACTTTTGAATAGTCTACTGGCTTTGGCTAAAATTTATAGCCTAAACTTTCAGATTAAGTCATTATACTTGAAAATATTCTATTTATTATGTTTTTAAAGTTATTTAATCTGACACCAGTTTTAGGAAGTGTCCCTTCAAACATTTAACATGCTTGTGCAGAGTAGTGAAAGACATATTTGAATGACGTTGGTGTTTTTAGATACGAAATTTGATTTTTGACAAAGTATAAGTATGATAACAAGATTCTAGATTAAATCCTCAAGTGAGGTAATAGTTGGTACAATTTTCATTATCAGTATTACTGACTTTGATTCTATGACCCACAATTTAAACTGAAAATACGTTTTAAGAAGTCAACCCGTATATAAATCGTTTGGTACATGAATGTGAAAACTGTATGATTGTCTTGAGTTAGCTATTTTGTAAATTTAAACTGGGAATGTATATCGTTGCGTATGAAATATAGAGTTGAGAGATAACAAATTTGAAGCTTCAACTTGATATAAAATTAAAATACCAATGAATTTGACACCACTTTTTTGATTTCATCTATTAAAATCAACAAGCCATTAGTAGTGTCTCTCTGCAAATATCATCTGTTTACAAATGTAAACTTATTCTCCATATGATATTTATTTATCTTTTACAAGTTCATCGCCAAAGTCTACTGGGAACAACTAAGATGCGGAAGATATATATTCATAATTGTAGCGGATATGTCGAAGTATACAAAGTGTTTAAAACTTCCTTTTAGGCTTTAAAAATTCTTATTTTGTAGATTGTATGCAAACAAATTATTAACGCCAGTCGCCATAGTCTATCTCCTGAAGGAAACGTATTCTAAAACTTTTTTAGTTTGGCAGACGAAACGTCCTATTTTGTAACTGCGATATGGCAAACTGCAGTAAAGGAAAAACACATTACAACATTTCGAGTGGAACTATTGAAGTTGATTTGGAAGCGAGTAATAGAGTTGGTGATTATGCAACTCTTACGGTTGAAGATCGTGATCCAAATACTTATGAATCTTTAGAAGAACCCTACATGAACGTCAATTTAGGCGAATCTCCAAATGAAGAAAAATACGAGAGGAAAGTTAGGACCACTATAACTCGTTTTCCAAGAAAGTGGATGTACATAGGTGTGTTGACAGCAGTGATCTTGTTACTCGTGATTGCAGTTGGTTTTATCGTGTTTCTGCTCGTGTCTTCCAGATCAGAAGGTTGGTATCAGTTCTGTTTATTTTCAAACAGGGTATTTATCATTAATGTGATAACAATCGTACATTATGAAGTGTAATGTTGAAAGAGCCCGATCAGTTATGCATTCAATTGTCCCTGTTTTTCACTGAAACTTTAATTTTCTATAAACACTCAAAAGGTTTAGAAACGTAAAGGTGGCAAAATATTTATTTCAACAGTGTTATTGTGTTTCAAATTTATTCAAATTTCATACACAACAAAAAAATTATATAATTGAATTCTTGTAAAAGTTTCAATAATTCATCACAAAAATGACTTAAATAGAAATAAAAACCATAGCTTCATTCAAATAAAATGTTGAACAGGGGAGATCTTTGCGTTTCTAATATCGGTTAAGTGTAGTGTAAAAAACAATCACATAAAAGAACGTCGGCTATGAATAGTTTGACGTCTTGCGTGACGTGATACAATTAGAGAAAGTCGAAGACGTCAAGGAAATAGACATTACGTCATTTAAACCGAAAATTTCAAGATTTTTCTCTACGTCGCCAACGACGCCATTTACATCAATTATCTAATAACTAATAACACTTATTTTAAGCATTAAATTTCATTGTGGGCGAAGCGTAGTAAAACTTTCAATTTCAAGAAATATATAACATTTGCAGTAAGTTTCTCGGCGTGTCATTCTATTACGCGGAAAATAATAGAAATAGTATCATTTAAACTGCCATTTTTGACGTCAAATCGCGCGTACAAAGCATTTACATTTCATTCGTATGTGTACATGTATTGAATTTCTTAAACCATAATCATTTTGCTGCAAAAACATGTGGTCTTCTGCATTAATACAGGTCTTTCTCCAAAGCAACACAATTTCGTCTTGTGAGAAAACTTTTTCAGTTTAAAATTTTTTCTCAGACTACCCTTCTGTCAAAATATGTTTTCGCCAGCCGTCGGGTCTACGAAGAGTTAAATGAAAATGTTGCGTAACATAGCTGTCCTAATTGTTATCATGACTGTAGTTCTGAAACAAATATGGGAAGTTTAATTTTCTCATTGTTTCCTTGATCAAGCCTGCCAAAAGGTGATATCAACAGTTTTTACCAGAAATGACATTTTTTACAGAATTTAAGTCATTTTTGTGTTTTTCATATGTTAAATATTTTGTAGCATTACATTCGAATTTTAAATAGTATTTTGACCATGTATGATTTTAGGTCTATCAGCAAAGCCATATTCAATTGACTGTCATAAGATATTATCAACATTGCTTTGACTGCCAAAAGGCGTTATCAGATAATGAATGTGCTGATTAGTCCATACCACATTGATTTAATGTATATTTGCCTATGGGATATATCATAGTTTCTACAAAAATGTTATAGGTGATCTACGCATTTTCTTTAACATAATAAAGACAACATAATAATAATAATAATTATAATAATAATAACGTGAATGAGCATTACAATTTCAGGCTTAAACTTTCGGTTCGCTTTCAATTTAATTGTCCTTGTTACGCATTAACAACTTAAGAAGTTTCGATTATTATGAAATAAATTTATATATACTTGGCATTATTCCTTAAATGTGAATTTTGTCTCCTAGTTTTAGGACTTGGATGTAAAGATCCGGCACTCATGGCGTGATGACACTTAAATAAGTCTCTATAACTTGAAATAGCATTACTATTGTTTGTTGTTATCTGCGTAAAATAATGTTACTTTTAGCCATTTGTTGGTCCTGTCAAATCGTTTATTTTCATTTTATGTACTGGAAGGTGATTTCATTCAGCATTATATAATGGTAATGATTCTTTAAAATGTCCATCCTTTTTTTAAAGGCTAACCTAATTTCTGTCTTCAAGAATGGGTGTTTTGCGAATAAACTTTGATAAAAGAAATAGAAAGGCATAATTCAGCAAAACACACATTTCTTTTTTCCTGCTTAATGTGTACACGAACTTTACCTTTTATGTCATTTATTCCTAAGATTTTATTGCTATCTTATATGTATAACTTTTTAAAATTAGGCCGTGTTTACTTCAAATGGAATAAAGAGTTCGTCGACTAAGGAATTGACTATGAATCGATTTCAGTTAAAACTTTGTTTAAAGGTACAGCTCAAAACATGCAAACCATAATGAATTCAATTTTACTTTAAAACCTAATTAGCATAGACGAAAGTAAAGATATTTCAGGAGTAATGATGCATTCCTAATGGATGGATAGATAGGATAGATGAAAATGTGCAGTTTTGTTTAAATAATAATGACACATTCTATTTTAGGACGATGATGTAGGCGAAAGTACACTGTATGAGATTTCAAAGAAATTTATGAATTTAATTTCCTACATATCCGGATTAATATTGATAACCACATTCGTCTTCCATGTGGAAAATGTTTCTTATTGCAAGTACATGTAATTGCTTCAATCAAATATCCTTGTACGCAAATTAGAATTTTAAGTGTTCTTACCAAAAAAGAAGATTCATTCCTTTTAGTCAAAAGGTTCTCACATGAAGACTTTATACCTCGATGACTGCTTCCTTGTTCAAATCTGGCCAAGCCCTGCTTCCAACTATGACTTTATGAGAAACGTGGCAGGAAACAAAACAATTCATTTTTTGCAGTTTAACATTGTTTTGTAAATTCATAGTCTGCACTTCTTTTGAAAACTGGTCAAGTTTATTCGCTTGTTATTTTGAGTGTCCCAGAAGAATGTTTTTGATTCATGACAAATACGATAAAAAGGTAAGTGAAACAAGCCTCTATAGTTTGTTAACTACACAGCAAATATCACACTTACATGCTCCACCAAGGTTCTTTGTCAAATGAATCACTATTGCCAATCATTTTCGATTAGGTTGAATCGCGACATGAGGTGTGCTTTTTGATTAATTTTATAAATAATTATTTGGTTTGGTTACAAATATATCATCCGTAGCTGAATGAGTGGCCTTTGAGTCAAGATTTTGCTACCTTTCGGAAGAGATGTACACGTATTACGTGTTCTGCACTGCTACTCATCTCAGGTGAGTGGACAAGGGTATTCGAACCCTGGAATCGATAGTAGGACATAGCTTTACCATAAGTCGTGCTGAGGAAAAAAGATGTGCCCGGCCTTTTTTGTTCTCCTTAATTAGAAAAGAAAGAAAGTAGCCTGTAAAATGTGTTTAAGGCCGTTTAAAAGGTTGGTTTAAATGCAAAAGATAGCATCAAAGCCCGATCTTTCAAAATTTAAAATATCTGATCACAGACGCTAAGTCATACTCTCGAACTGATTTTCACACCATAAAATTTGATTATATTGACGGTACAACATGCCATATCTGCCATCGACACCTTTTTATGTTTCAAGTTTTGAAGTGATGTGATACATTTTGGGTGGTTTTATTTTCATTTCACATTGTTTCAGGAAATTCGGAAGAGAGTGGACGCTGTCCACAATATACAGATATCGAAAACGGTAGAGTTGTCAATACCACAGGATCCAAACACGGCGACGTTATTGAAATTGAATGTGACGAAGGATATGGATTAAAAGGAACGAACATTATTACGTGCACTGCATCAGGAGTTTGGGACGGGCTGCCGACGTGCAAAGTGTCATGTGGCGTCCCATACATACCAACACACGCATTTTTATCAGATATAACAGGGACGTCATTTCAAGCAACTGCATCCTTTAAATGTGACGATGGGTTCTATCTGGACGGAAACAGTATGATCAGGTGCCAAGCTAATGGACTCTGGACGACAGATTCCACGTGTAAAGGTAAACCATTTTCATCGATGTATTGATGTCATTACTATCTATATATTAAAATTGCAATAAGTGAAATATTTTTAAAAATGTACTTTCTTGTTTTCGTTTGTGGACTTTTACAATGCTGACGTGCATAAAACCACATTGGGTCAAGTAAAGGGATAGTTTTCTGGGAGGTCACCTACAAAAATTGCTCAAACAGTTCCGCTCCGCTGTTCAAAATTAGGCCAATTTGAACATCTCACAGGATTGTTGATTGGGTGGTCCAATATTTAAATTGTTCAATCCATTTAGGTCCGTTGCACAAATAGCCATATGAGAATAAAGTTTTTAAAAAAGCCCAAAAAGGTCAGTATCGCTCTACTGGACAAACTAGACGGTTCTAAGTACGTTTTGGAAAATTATCAAGGAAAAGCTTACAGAGCTTACTTTGACCTTGACATTTACTCCAAAACAGTAGGACTCATTTACTCAGTAAGACCAATCATCCTATAAAGTTATAAGACTGTAATTGATAGTTAGATCTCATAATATTGAGCGGAAATGATTTTTTAAAGTGCCCCCACTGGCCCCAAATACAATAGGACTCATCCATGAGCTGCATACAACCTTCTGAGCAAGTCAAATAAAAGTCAAATGAAAATTGTAACCTGTAGAGCGCTATCAAGGAAAAGCTAACGGAGGTCACTGTGAACTTGGCATTGATCCACTGACTCCAAAAGCATTTGGGATAATCTACATGTTGCAGGCAACATTCTGAGCAAGTTTGATGGAAGACGAATGCGCATTATGACCAAGGAAAGGTTTACGGACAGACGGACAAATTTTTCCTGGACTTTGTCCAGTAGAGTTTACACAATTAAGTGAACTTCCCTCTAACAACTTTGCAAATTTCAACAATATTTGCAGGATTTTTTCTTGTATGTTCTACTTCAACAGTTGCTCCGACTGGTCTTCTCCGCTGCACAAAATTGCCTCTAAATGAGAATATATATAAAAAATACCCTCCTCTTTTACTACTGGGCCCATTTCAATCAAATGTCAAAGCAACGAGAAAAACAATGAGCGAATTGTGTAAGTAACAATGTATAAGAAGTAGATGTAAAGTTGTCTTGTTACTACAAAGTGCTTTCCCTTTTTGATGAAGAAGGTTTTTTTTTGCAGTCATGCATCCATGGCTAATACATTAAGTCAGTCAATATTACTGCTAGATTATGTTTAGCAAGTTTCCTAGAAGAACATGTCTCACTAAGCTTAATTAATGAAAGAAAACTTGCATTAAATCCAGTATTGTGACAGTCAAACTCCAACCATGCTTTATAATTAGTTATCCTAGTTTACCACGGCTTATTTTCATTCATGACGTAGATTATCGTAGCTCCCAACCTTGTTTACACGGCTTTATCACACTTAATAAATGGATACAAGAAACTATAATGATACCTTGCATATTGTTTAACCATTTTCCTTCATTAAAGTTTCCTATTCATTGTATAATTCTCATAGTATACAAACTGCATATAAATATAGGGGCATTTAGGGTAAGTGCAATTAACCGGTAGGGGACTATGTAAAGCATTGCAATAAATGTACTCCATTAACTTGTTTTTCAATACTTTTACTTTGTCCTGTCACCCTTTTAACACACTTTAAAAATAATAATTTCTATTGACAACGTACCAACTTGCATAAGATGTTCTAACAGTTTACAGTGATATTTGCATTATTGTTTCGCTTCGATATTAACTTGCCACTAATTAAGCCATTCAATAGGCACCGTTGAATATCACTGAGCGATATGTCAGTGACATCATGCCACGTTTACTTAGTTTAAACATATTTAGTCAGTATATGTGCATTACAATCATACGTACAGATGTAACAATTTTGACACGGAAAGGGATTGAAACCTCTCCTTAAAAATACATTAATAAAATGTAACCATGGTGGACACATTTAAGTTGTTATTACTGTAATTAAAATGGATTTTCAATAGATTAATTATTTGTTTTGTACGACAGAATATGCATATTTATCAAGAGCGGGCTGTTTATTGTGCCCGCCATGAACGGAAGCGGAAGTAGTCTTGTTTACTTTATTCTCAGTGTCCTATAGTACTATTTTGTAATAAATAGTGCACCGTACTTGTCTTTGAAGAAGAAGTATGTATGTTTACAGATATTGATCACTGTATCTCAATGAGTTGTGGTAATAGAACATGCATCAACGTTATCAACAATTACGCATGTGCATGTAATGCAGGATTTGCCGGGATTAATTGTGACATTTTTGTATTCAAGGACATTTAGCCATTGCATATTTAAACGGTCACCTTTAGCCATAGAAGTACAATAGTATAATGGAACATGTATCGACGGTATGTACATGTTGTATAAGCTTCACAGGAAAGGATTGTTAACGTTATATGTATTGAAGAATAATAATGTCGTTTTGAATAAATTTCAGATAAAAAGGACATCTTTATTTATCGTTTAGGTTTGCGTCATTTATTTAAATCACTGGGTAATTACAAGTATGTACATAATGCAGAAAGTTGCGTCTGGCGAATTGTGAGGTAGACATGGTACAATTCGCGTTAAACTACCAGTTAGTAATATTTCGGGTTACTGGCCGTGCCAATGCAGTACCTCGGATTAACTCTCTTTACTTATAATAAGCTTAACCTGAACTTATAAGCGTGTTTACTGTTCTGTGTATAATGTTTTCTTTACTTACAGTTCCGTTGGCGAAAGTGTTACAGTTACATGATTATTTTATATATAAGTGCCCTGTCTACTCCCTTTGCTCATCGTTAGACGGTGCGTTGGTCTGATTGTTTGTAGATGTTATGTTTAATGTGATAGTATACTGAGATAACTGTTGATTTAACGAAATTTAAAATTTGCAAAATAGTGAAATCTCTAATTATTTATGTACATAAAATGAATCTTTTTCAGAATCAATGTTTAAGTTTGATCATCGTTAGACATGATCTTGGTCTGATTGTTTGTAGATGTTGATTTAACGACAATTTAAAAGTTGCAAAAGAAATCTCTAACTATTTGTCTGTATAAAATGAATCTTTTAAAGAAGCTTTTGAATTGACAAAGTGTGGAACTTAGCAAAACAATAGCGGAAATAAAATCATTTCAGTATACTCTTTTACTATAACGTGTTAATGATTTCAGTGCAAACGGATTGCTATGATCTTTTTCATTTTGCTGGGGAAAAAGCTGATGGTGTTTATACAATTGTGATGTGGAAAACTCATCAAAGCATCCAGGTGTATTGTGACATGACGACAGATGGAGGAGGATGGACGGTAGGTTATACAGAAGGGATTTACAACGGAGACAAACGAGAAATTCTCTTGATATTCACAGATTATTATAACAGTCGTTTGATCTGCGAGGTCGTATCTTTTCAATTGGCTGTATAGTTCCTAATCACCCGCAGATCAACCGACTGAGATACTTTTCCTTTTATTATATCTATTTATCGGATGTTATGTAAAATTGTATATAAACGTTAATGTGTTCATCAAATGGCGTAAAGTCAATGACGCGCTCGTTCGTGTCATGTTTTTATAACATCCATGACGTCACATTTGTCTTCAATGCATAAACAAAGAACAGCAATAAAAAGTACATGCAAAATGTAATTCATCTATCTGGTTTATTTAATTATTAAATGACCTTGCAAACATATGACCTAAACTCAATGTGAAGATAACAAAAGAAAAATGATTGTGCTGTAGCAATGTGTATCTATTTCAATATTTAGTGTAGGAATATTATATGAATAGGCATGTGCAGTCTGCACGATGGACATCTAAGATACGGCTTATTTTATCTGATACGGAACATTTGATACGGGATGTTGTATTTTACTGCACAAATGCTAAAGACATTTCAGAAAAACTTTGGGTAAATCTTAAAAATGCTTATATCTGACTGGTCTTTTTCCTTCACATCGTGCATGGATATGTTTTGGCTTGCTTACGAAATTAATCATCTTTGTATATATTCAACTGAGAGTATAGCATATACTCCATACATAATTGACCTGGCCCCGTGCTTATAAAAGTTTATTCAGCACAATCTCATGTTCAGCACGAAATCATGCTCAAACAATTTGCAGTTAAAAACAAAAATAATATCAAACAGGGAAAGCCACGTACCAAAAACGCAGCCTCCCCAAAACGAGCCCCACAGCACCCAGAAGTCGAGTTATATCATTTTACAAATTTGTGTTCCATAACAATAATCAGAACGTATGTTCTTGAGCTTATGTATCTTTATATTAAAGCCGTTTGTAATTAAATATAACTTTATTTGAGATCATATTACTTGAGCACGATTTCTTGCTGAGCATAAGATTGTTCCCAATAAACCTTAATATGCACGGGGCCTGTTCTTTGGTGTACAGCTTTCACCTCAGTGATTGACTTAATTAGATTGTTTATCTGATGATAAGTCAGATGGAGCAAATTGATTGTAAAGGCAAAGTATAATATTATGTATTTTGACTGACGATGAAACTAACGTTGTAGTGACTAGCGATCAACCAATAACAATGTATGAATATATTATATCATAAAATAACTATGAACATGCTCATAGATTAACCCTAGGTTGAGTATATGAAAAGCCGGACTGATTGGCCACAAGGGCTAGGTTGATTAACTGATAAATTTACTTCCGATTGAAGATATTCAAGATATCATATTGACCTTTTATTCATATATAGGTATTTCAGTATCGTTTCAATGGATCAGTGGATTTCTACAGAAACTTTACCGAATACGAACACGGATTTGGAAATTTGAATACAGAGTTTTGGCTAGGTATATATCAGTGTATTTGTACATAGTTTAATACTTATAGTGAAGAATGTCATATTCCGAATACCGGTATGTCTCGTGCTTTTATTTCACTAAAAAGTGTGTGCAAATTCAAAGAGTTATGTTCAGACATACTATTAGTGTGCTTTCTGTTTTATGGAAAAGGTAAGGTGTTTGTTATTAGAGTGTCACCCCTACTTAAAAGGCCAGCCATATATGACTTATGAGACACCTTCTTTCTGAGCACATTAACCTCCCGAATCCTATCCTTTTTATTGCCAGGCACCAGGCAGATAGGCATACGTTAACCATTATTTAACTAGCTGACGGCTCACCAACCGGCCATATCAGAACGGACCCCTGCTGGGATTCGAACCTTTGACCTCCCGCTCCCAAGGCGAATGCCTGAACCACTAGACCAAGGGAGACGGTTGTATGTGCTATTTCTATTGCGAAACAAATTTTGAGCCATTTACGTTGCGCAGATATTTTGCACTTAACCGTGTTCAGTTCATTCTCACATTTCTAATAATCATATAGCCATTACATTCGTCTTTAAGTTGATAATTGCGAAGGCATCTGAGATTTATTTTCATCTAAAATCAGTATTTTGAAATTCAGGTCTCAATTACATACAGGAAATATCCAGCCAAGAACAAACAAATCTACGTATCGACCTAGAGTCCGCCAATGGAACAAGAGCCTTTGAAAAATTTGAAAACTTTTATCTCTCACCATACCCAGATTTCACCCTCCACTTGGGAAATACAACAGATTCATTACATAGTATATATATTTATATAAACTGTTTTCTATAACTATAAACCAGTTATATACGTTTTTCTTAATATTGCGATGGTCACTTTGGACGGTAATATCATACTAGATAACTGTATATTACATATTAATTAGTTTACATGAAGTGCTGCATAATCTAA
>JAUMHA010049324.1:0-19520 GCA_032359765.1 Saxidomus gigantea
TGGGACAAACATCCTGACCAAGTTTCGTGACAATTGAGGCAAAAATGTGACCACTAGAGTGTTAACGAACTAAGTGTCGACAGACGACGGACATTCATCAATCCCAATAGCTCACCCTGAGCCAGCTGAGGTGAGCTAAAAAGGGGCATCTCAAAGTGATACAGAATTCAATTCTTATCAGTTTAATTAAATCTGTACTGTTAAAGTTTCTATAAAAGAGTATAATTATCATCAGAAAAGCACTACTATCCCCTACTATTGTCAGGCCTCATTTCTAAAAAATCAGAAATTGTAGAAGGTGGATATTAGAAAGAGTGGTCATTAAATTATTTGAGCCAATTACAATTTAATTTTGGTAACAAGTTTCAGAGAAATATAATTTTAATGTTTTTACATTGAATATAGAAGAAAGTCACAATTGAAGGGCAATGACTCTAGAGATACTAATCTGATCTTGACAAAAGATGTGTGCCATTATGCTATTTTACACTTATTTTGAGTTTCATGAAATTAGATGGACAATAACAGTAACAGATAACAAAATGGAGAAAAGAAGTTTCTGTGATCTGGGTTTGCTAGCAGATATATATATATATGGTTTATCAGTAAGGCATCATTTGCACAGCAAAAATTCACTTTTAAATGGAGCTAAATATTCTTTTCTTCTTGATACAAATGCTTGGAAAATATATTTCTAAGGATCCCTCTATAATGTACCAAGTGTCAAGGAAGGACAAACTATTACTATTAGCTCATGCAAATATATCTTCTCTAAGTATGTTAGTGTTAGAGTTTAACCTACACAAGCAGTCACAAATATAAATGTCCAACAACAATAATATTCCAACAGAAAAAAATGTTAAAATTATAAGGTAGTGTGTATTGTTAACAGGTGATCCTGAACATTATGGTGTTAAAACTTCATCAATACTGGTAACGACTTAACAAGACTTAAACAAAGTAGTATTTGTTGCAAAATGTCTTCACCATAGTGTTATTTGAATACATGTAGGTAATTTGTTATTCTCAATGCAAGGAGCTTAGTCTTGGATCTATGACCAAACGACGACAGACAAAATGCTGACACGACAAAACACCCCAAAAACATCAATACGTACAGGCACAGACTTGCCACATCCTGTTATGTAGATCTTTTATTGAATATGATAAAGAGATATATGATGATCCACGCACAACCAAATTTCTCTAGGCGTGGCACTGACGATGTAGCACTGTTGTTGGTAAATCTCATTCAAACATGTATAGATTCATGAAGGTTTAGCTTTCTAAGTAGTCAAACACAGAGATGAGCTAGAATACTCAAAATGTACGAACACTCCCGAAAAAGGAGTTGTCCAGAAAAAAAAAAATAGTTAAACAAATTGATAAACGTTCCATACATGAAGGCTACATTCATCTGATACGGAAAATTTGATATGGGATGTTGTATTTTACTGCACAAATACTAAAGAAAATTCAGATAAACATAAGAAGGTATATAATAAAACAGACTATCAGGCTGAAAGAAGACTGTAATATCTGTTACATGGTGTAGTTAATTACTGTGTTTGACAGTGTTCGTTGATTTGATTTTGTAAATGTTTTTGTTGGCCATTTGTTGTGTCGGCATTTTTGACTCGGCGACAATTTGTCCTGTTGGCCTTTTGTCTGTCAACGTATTATTGCACTCCAATGGTTTCACAGTTTTCTCATGAGATTTTAGCTATCGCCAGTAATAAGTAAATAATTAAAAATATAAAATAATTTAATATTCTAAGAGCAGAAAAAATCAGACAATTTCTATCAATTCAAGGTACAACCTGTCTGCTGCAAAGCTCTGAAAAAGTCATTAAAAGGCGACCTCTTTTAAACTCCAGCACAAAAGACAGAGTGTTTACAAAAATACACATAATTTTGTGATTATAGGGTATAAAAAAATAAGTTATAAATGATATATGCATGATAAAAAGTTTTGAAAATATAAATATATATTATACAATGTATAAATCACAGCTACAAAGCGATCTTTCCCAGTTAAATCATGCCTGTATCAATGTACATACATTACATCTGTGAGCACAAAATTTTGATGTTTTTATACAAAAACACTGGCACTTGCATTTATTGATTTCAAATCTCAGTCTTAAAACAATGGCACAAGTGTGACTTCTGAGCGACTAAAATTCGTGTTTCACTTTATCAAAAAATCAATGAGAAATAGTGCTACTATTACCAGATTTTTTTTTGAAACAGAAACTTTCAGCAATTTTTAAAAATCTGTACAAGGAAAAACAATTTCATGACATAATTACAAATGTGACATTTGCTAACAATTTCAATGTTTCTATTAAAACTGGGATTTAAACGAGTAAGATCAGATCCAATATCATAAAACCTGCTGTATTTATCCCATAAGAGATACATTCACAAGCTGAAACTCATCAGCATTTCTTTCAAGGATTGTGCATATTTTTCTTTTTTTTCTCACAGGATAAGCCCTGCAGTGTAGAAACCAACACTAGGGGTCCTTTGTGACCGACATGGACCCAGATCTCAGCAATGCACATGTGAGCAGTTTAATCTGAATCTATACTCTTTGCTCAGTCATCACAGACAAACTTTGTACTTGTACTTATAATGTCCATTGACAACAATTACATCGTTAGTTTCTGTTACACTGACTTTTGAACTGCAGAAAAAAACACTGTGTAGAAATAATATACATTTTTTGCTGTAACATTTTTGACTGTTAAAGTGAGTAGAGGCTTTGTGCTATATTACACACACACCAGACCTTAAAAACTGATATAACTGATAGTAACAGAAATTATAGCGGGCATATAAAAGTATACAATCGGAAAGTCAAAAGCACTTTGCGTCATTCACATATATGCATCAGGTAAATCAGACGACTAATGTCATGTGCAATGATTGGTCAATTTGTGTCAGTTATTTCACAAAACAGTGGTCATGTAGAATGACAGATGTCCTATTAAACACAGCCCATTGTGTGTGCACCAAGAGTCTGTTGTGTCATTCATATCACTAACAAGTGGTCTTTCACAAAGTCCTGTACCTTACAAGCATCAGATGCCAAAGTTCTTTATTAGGCTCCATAAACGACTGTGGCTGTCTTGACAAGAACATTTTTAATGGCTATGATAACGAGATATTTTTTCTCAATGTTTGAACAATGAAGCTATACATCACATTCATTTTGAAAGGTAACATTTCTGTTTAACCTAAATTGAAGAGTACTGAATAGATAATTACAACTTCATACAGCAGTTCCTGACTAATATTACAAAAGATATCCTACTGCTTATTATGTGTGATAATGAATTTAGGACTGAGGAATTTCCAATAATGGAACCTTACAAATCTACATGTAAATGATGTGTCATTTATATGACTAACACTAAGGTCATGTACATCAATTGCCACGTCCTGGAAATATACCACTGGTACCATATACATTACTAATAGTTGGTGAGATGTGTGACTGTTGCACTGTTTATGATATCACAGATTGCCCTGGGAGCTATTCAACATACTTCTCTCATTATCACAGATTTCACCTTCATAAACGTGCAAAAGACAGAATGTAGTAGCACTATAACTTTCGGAATCATAGAGGCAAAGATAGGTGTTTGCATTTTTCATTGTTTTAAAGGCCACAAAATGTCTGTGTCTGGATTTTTTCGGAGTTTTTTCAGACAAATACATTATGTACCTGGTTTTAGAAAACCATACCCACTTTTCCCAAAATAATAGTTTTACAGCAAATATCTAGATTTTTAACTGATTTCAATTCTTTCTACTTAGCAAATTTGGTTAACGGCAGAGGAAAGATACTGCATACTAAATACAAATCTGGTTAGAAAATATAGACTTCCACAAACAACAACATTTCAGTTTGAGCAAACCCACAAAGTATTAAATTAATATATAAGAATGTTGAAGCAAAATACTATTCATATCATTGATTTTAAGTACAAAAAATGAATATTGAAATCACTTATGAATGACTTTGCTTGTACCTGTTTAAATTAGTGATCAAGGTATAAATGCTCTAACAAAGCTATGACATCCAACTAACTAACAATGTTCCCAATATTCCTACAAACTTGGAAACACAACAGTTTAAGTTTTCTCAACAAGAACATATTACAATTCCCCCCCAAAATTATGAAAATTTCATAGATCTCTTAATACTTGTATATTCTAAAAGCTTTCAATTGCCAGTTCTTGATTAAGGAACAAGCCTGGACTTCATGAAATTGTGAAATAAAGGTGCCATGAAAACTCCCACAGTAGTAGGTGATGATCAGATCTACAATAAAACCAAACATTTACATGTACACTGAGACACTTGACTGATTTAGCCCTCGTTTAAAATTAAAATACATAATAAATCAACATGAGGCTATGTTACAGATGCAAAACTAAATATAAAACATAAATAAAACAGATCATATTCATGATCCTAGAAAACATGTCCCGATTCGGTCTATGGCATACATGATATATTTGTTTGCTTAACAAATAAAACAATCCTGAGTCTATGTCTGAGATGCAGAGTAGATCTCCCTTTACAGAGTACATTGCACAGTTTATTCTAAAATTTGCACAGTAACTATTTTATAGGGCTTAATTATTCATAATGATCATTTTACAGGAAAGTTATAATAACCCTTGTATCCTTAAGAAGGTCAGGTTGAAATTGACTTCAACTATCCATAGCAAACATCAACTCTCAACTTCAACAAACGTAGCTGGAAACATCCCCCTGTGCCCATTTATTACACCCCACATCCAGTCCTCTGCCCCTTCGACCAGACCTTGAATGACAAACCGGTCCCCAGCTTTGAACATCAGCTCTGTGTCTGTCTCTCCTATAAACTCATACAGAGCTACACCATACACCTCTATCACTTCCTGGTTTGATACTGGAGTATCATCAGCTGTAAAAAAAATCAACAATTTGTGACATTTTCCTCTATGAAACCACCAATTCTGACCTGTATTTAAAGCAAAAAGGAAATGTAGAAACGTCTTTGTAACACACTAAGCTTTCTTTCTTATCAAGATAAATTAATCTGAATAACAGGTCTGTACCAAGTATATCTACTTTTTACAAGCTGTGGACAATTGGTTGTCACAAGGAGAAAGGGTCAAGGACAAACTAAATGTACCTTATTAGGTATAAATTCTTGTTAAAATGTCAGAACAGGGCAAGACCAAAGGAATTTTTGAATTCAATATAAATGTATTGTGCTATAATTGTAGGTCCAGTCAAAACTGTATAATTAAAGATCATAAGTATGTTGATTGGGGGGGACAGAAATAAATTATGATAAATCAGTTCTCATCAAAGATACAAAAAGTGTTAGTCAAGAGCTTGGAATCATGCCTGTACTCTAACACAATCTGCAACCTTTCCATTATAAATATATAGGAAAACTATCAGTACATTATATCACTATAAAATACATCACTTCATTCATGAGCAGCAGATGCAGTAAATGACACAGATGTGATAAATGTAAGCAAGCGCCTCCAATTGCAGTCTATATTTAAAAGCTGCTATGCCTTGAACAGATTTTGGGGTATTTTTCAAAGACAATATCATGTTAGAATTGTAATAATAGATGCATCAGAGTATTTTATCAGTGAAGGAAATACAGTCGATCGTTCAGATGCAAATAACTAAATCATTCAAGCTACAAACTTGTGTTTTAATTGTTACACATCCAGATTCCTGACACAGTATTTTCTTCACCGATAAAATACAGTCTGTGACACATTTATTATTTCTTACATAACTCGATATCTGGTCCAGCACATTTCTACTTAATCATGGATCAACTCCGGAACTTACCAGTCACATCAATGTCAACTTTTACATCAACAAAAGCTGCTGGAAAGATCCCAATTTTTTCTCCAAGTTTTCCTTTTAGCCAATCAGCACTGACTCTTTCAACAAGTTCAATATGGTCGCCTTCACTGAAGCCGAGATCGCTATCAGTTTGTGGAGGATAGTCATATGCTGCAATACAATACGGTTTGACTGCTGATGATGTGGACATGGTTACAGAATCCTTCTTACTTGAAATAGGTGTCTCACCAGAAGGAGTAACTCGAGATGAATCAGCCTGAAATAATAGTTTATTTTACAGCTTCTTACTATACTAGACTTTCACTTTATCTTCTCTATGCCCACTTAAATCGACCTTAACACTTAAAAAGGAACATGTTCCTTAAAAGTCATCTCTTTAAAATATTGTTGGGTCAAAACTCTACTCTCCAAATATTCTCACCCCAGTAATAACTTTGCATGCATATTCTAACTGCAATATACACATGCATATTTCCCAAACCAATATTTTTTTTATACTTTACATTACATATGCCAAAAGATGTATTGCAACTTTCAGGCCTTATTTGATGCTTCAATTTATAAAACTACATTTTGTGAATTGTCATATTCCTGAAAAGTCTTAAATCATTATGAAAATCAAAATATCTTCCATATTTTCAGTAGTCTAAAATACTCTACCATACCTTTTCTGCATGATCACTATAGTCATCCCACGTTGCAAATGATGCAGTAAGTTTGTCTACTGCAGAGTTGTCACCCTTCTCATCGACAGTACCACTGGATAAGGGAGGTAATTCATGTGGAACATGATCCACAAACTGAACAGGAAACTGACCCTTTTTGTTCCTTATTTCCCCAAACAACCATTCTTCATTTACCACATGAGTAACTTTGATAGATTCTCCAGCCTAGAAAGAATAATTTCTTTATAAAAAAGTTGATCAAGTTACTACAAATTTCAAAAATCAAGAACTGTCAAAATTTTATTTGTTCAAGTTACCTTGTTTGCTGTCACACAGTATTTCCTGTTTGAAACTACAGCTTTCACTGCAAGTGTTTCATACCCACCTCAAATGAACTGTCAGAAGCTAGGGACTTTTTTGTTGCTTGTACCTAACTATCACTTGAAGTTCTATAGAGTAAACAGTTTTTTTCTTTTTTAATAACAGTGACCTTGACCCCAGTGATCCCAAATGCAACCCTCCCTCCCCAGCCCAAACATACCAAGTTTGAATATATAATCCCACAATGACTCCTTTTAATCACTGCAAGCTGTACCAGAGTAACAGAGCAGACAAGAAATAAAGTCAAAGGAACTTAATTAGACCTCAAAAAGTGACACTTTCTTCAAACTACTGACTTGAGTAAGCAGCTGAGTTGCACACACAAACTACTAGAGAAAGAAATGTGTCCAGGATGAGATTATTAACTTACTTGAAAATTCAGATCTCCGTCTTCACCTTCAAAGTCAAAAATAGCTTTCACAAGATTTCCAGTATCACTTTCCTTATCTTCAGGCAAATCTTCAATGATTTCAACAAACGGTATGGGAAACAACCCAATTCTTCCGTTTATCTCCCCTTTTCTCCATTCAAGTCCGACCCTTTCGATTAGTCTAATGACATCCCCTTCTTCAAAAACAAGGTCATCCACTCCTTCCCCATCAAAGTCGAATCTTGCTCGGCATCTTGGGCCATGACCTATATAGTCTGGTTTTTCAGCACTTGCATCATAATAGATTTCTGCTGAGTCAGTAGAGGAGTCATCATCAGCAAGTTTCTAAAAATAGTACATAATTTTATACATAAAGTCAGGGATGTGCGACTCGTACTGGTACTTGTACTCGTACTTACTCGAGTACCAATTTTCAAGTACTCAGCAGTACTCGGTATTCATCTTAAATTGTGAGTGCAAGTACTCGTACTTATTAAATACTAAATTAAATGCAAAATGCCCAGTACTTACAAGTACTTTACGAGTACTCTATGAGTACTTCCACATTTATGTATCAAAATGCCACATAAGGTAACCTTATAAACCTAATGAAGTATATTATAATTGAATATATCTAATTAGCATATAATGTGAATGGTAAGAAATAATTCATATTAAAAACAAATTGGACAGGCTAATTAAAAAATTTGCCTACTTTTGTAAATGTTGTATTAAAATAACTTCTTCATTAATGCATTATGAATAAATCAGAATCACAAGCAGTGTACATTGTAGATAAAGCTATGTTAGAAATTACAGTACATTCAAAAAGCTGATAAAACATCAATATCCACTACATTTGGTATTGATAGAGTATACACTGGCACCATGCTTATAAACGTTTCTTGAGCACAATCTCATGCTCAGCAGTCACAAAATCATGCTCAAGTAATATGAAGTCAAGTCGAGTTATATTTATTTTTTAAGTCAGGTTTTATATAAAGATACATAAGCTTAAGTACAGACCTTCTGATTATTTTTATGGAAACCAAATTTGTAAAAAGATAAAACTTGACTTTAGTTCATATTGCTTGAGCATGATTTCGTACTGAGCATGAGATTCTATCGTATATTATATTAGGGCTTTTATCGTTGGTAATTTTAGTTGGTCAACCCCGGGAATCGAACCCGCTACCTCGAGATTACAAGTCTCGTGCTCTACCGGTTGAGCTAACCGGGCTGACCATGAGATTGTGCTCAAGGAAAGTTTATATACATGTATACAATGCATAATTATAGTAATTTGCTATTAGCAATCAATTATGGTATTATCACCTTTACAAACAGGCAGATTTCATTTTCACAAACTGGTGAATAGATGGTGTTTAAGCTGAAGCAAGCTAACTGAGTAACTCAATGCTCAAGAATCGTAATTACACTAAGTAGTTATATTTGTATACTTGAATGTATCAGTCATGTCAAAATCAACTGTGTTATAACACTAAGCAATTCCTGATGGAACAGTCAGAGATGTGAGAGCTAAATTAGCTTCTAAATATCTTGGCATACAAGCATGTCTACTGCTGTTGAAATACTTTTTTTAGTATCGGTGGTAAGATCTTCAGACCAGATAGGTGCAGACTAACACATTTGAAAGGCTCATGATGATACTTTGCAACAGCTTGTGACTATATACTATTGATAGTGGGATTTATTGGTGACTGTTTTCAAAGTTCGGAATATTTTTGAATATATTTCTTAAATGATATTTTTCTGGGTTAATTTTGTTTTTGTCTACATAAAATTTGAATAACATAATTTATCATGTTTTTATTTGTGTTCCATCATTGTCTACATTTAGTCTTTCATACCGTATAACAATATATAAAAAAATGCTGTACTCAGAATGTACTTGTGAGTATTTGAGTAGTACTCAGTACTTACATGGATACACACACATTAGTGAGTACTCAAATATACTTTATGTTCCTGTTTTTGTTTTTTTTAAGAACAATCTGTAGTTTTTAAGGTGATCAAATGCTAGCAAACATCTTAATATAAATGAGAAAATTTGGCTAGAGACAGAGACACCTAGCGGCAGATTTTAGGGCGAATACTTTACACTAGTAGCGCCGGATTGTCTCTTTGCTTTCGTGATGATAAGCATGATTAAAGCACAATAGTGCAGTTTGTCTTTTCATGACAGAATTTTGTTTAATATAGCCATTTCTCTGCCATATCTGAATTAAACATTGTAGAGATAAAAGCATTGTTTTACCGGAGTAGATTAAATGCACAAATAGCTATTTCGACATATCTATTACGAAAATAGAATTAAATATACGAAAACACTTTTTTCGTTTTTGGTTAAATTATGTGTTAAATTGGTAAAATGTCAGCCCATCACTTAAAAACTAAATTTGTAGATAATGACCAAAATGACTGGATTAAGTTTTTTAAAACTAAATATATCACGCCTGACATTAAGATTCGCTTACAATGTTTTATCTTTAAAGCCCTGACAATCCACTTTAACTTGAAAAGTCTGCACACACAACCGCCTTTAAGTACTTCAGTACTTTGATTGTACAAGGTACGGTAATAAAATCAAGAAGGCATGGAAAGTGTAACATGTCATTTCATGATTTGCCTCTGACTGACATGCTGTTGTTCATTCATTTACCAAATACATGTACAGGATTTTTTCTATTTTTTTCAATTCAACCAAGCAAATATTTTTTGCACTTGACAGCACTGCAGCAGCTGCTGTTCTACATGCACAATTAAGCTCAGGTACATCTCCATGTCTATGTGTACATCTGTTGCATGTAAACAAAATACTGCATTATAGAACTTTCTATTGTAAGTGAATTTTCTTACCTGCAGTTAAAACCATTATTTGTTCCTTTTTGGTAGTACTTAAAGAACCAAGTGTGCATATTTATACATAATACAATGATTTTCTAATAAAAAAAAAATAGACCTATCACTAGATGTGATTAATACCCCGGTACGCCTGCTTTATCAACTAAAGATGTTAGCAGTAACAGAATTTCTTGCAAAAAACAACTAAACTAACTGTGCTAGACCATTGTATGAAGTTTTATTGAATTCCAACTAGTGGATTTAAAGCTATGCTCTGAACAAGGAAAAGTAACCAAGGACAATAACTTTGTAATAACTTAAAACAGAGTTATGTTTCTTGTACACTGCACTCTCATTAAGCTTGACCATTGTATGAAGCTGTATTGAATTCTAACAAGTAGTTTTCGAGTTATGCTCTGGAAAAGGAAAATGCAATGGACCGACCGCCCACGATGAAATTCAACAAGATTCACCAGGACCTGTATGTTTCAGTTATGATTTTTAGTAAAGTTGCAACAGTTCTTCACAAAACCAGTTTGTATAAACATCATGTAATAGAAACAGACCAGTAATTTTAGGTATCAATTAAAGGTGGTTAACCTTAACAGCTAAGTGCATTTTGTCATAGAGCCAGACAGGACAGCATATGGGAGCCTTTCTTTCACTTCCAGCCATATAAGAAACAAGTTTGAACCTTTACCTCTAGCTCCCCAAGGTTGAAGAATGAACCATTAGATCGAGGGAGAAGATTTATTTGTTTACATAGTAAATGTCGCAGTCTACACTAGAATACATTTACATGTAAAAAGGCCTAAGCAACTTACCTCCCCAGGCAATGGCATTTTCACTTTAACAAAATCTTGAGGAAACATGCCCTCTCTCTCATCGATTTTACCCATAAGCCATTCTGTATCAATTCTTCTGTCCAAAATAATGAGGTCACCCATCTAAAAAACACATAAAAAATTTGTAACATCATACCTTAGAATGGATTTCAAAGATAGGACAAAGTCAAATTGAGTATCGCTACCAACATCCACATAACAATATAAAGGATACAGGTCATGTCAAGTTTAATATCTAGTTAGGCCACTTTAAGGTTAGGAATTGGACAGGAGACATAATGCCACATTCACTTCAGTCCACTTAGCTGTGAATGGGTACCAGGTCTGTAAATAATGAAATATTTGCGAGAACTTTATTTTCCCTAAGAGCTCTCTTTTGCAATTTCATCATTTTGCTAATTCAAAGTTCCCACGAAATTATCGATATTAAACATCTGTGTTTACCAGCGGGCTTCCTTCTTCACTGATTTATGGTCTTGTGAATTTATCCCAAAATAAAAAAAATCTTCAAACTTTTTGTCTCATGAATACAAAGTGATTTACAGTAATCAAAGTAACTAGTTGTTGGCTTATTGCTGTCAAAATTAATGGGTCTGAGTGAATCAATTGTTACAATTTGAGAATTCTCTTTCAGTCAAAGCTGAAAATACTAAATATAAAAGTCTCACAATTATGAAACTGGGAAATGAACATTTAGCTGATTTGCACTATAATGACATTTTATAAAGACATGTGACTTATGAAAAGCAAAATGGCTATTTGGCTTGTCAACCGCAACAAAACACAACCCTCCAACTGTAAAAACCACTAATTACCTTGAAACTGAGTTCATCAGCATGTTGGGCAGGATAGTCATGTAGAGCTATTCCATGAGGCACCTGCATCATGTGGAAGTACAGTGGATGACCTGGCTTTGGTCGTGAAGGCAATGGTGGCTCGCCTCTCTTCCCACATCGCGTGCCCTGAGCTCTTGGTGGCTGAGGTTTTGAAGGCAGAATCCTAAAATAACGGTATATACTATTTTAATTCTGTTTATGACTGATCAAGGCTCTATAGAAGGCTATTTATTATATAAGTGTGTAACTGAGAAAAACAATCTTTCAGCTAAAAGCTAATTTTAGTGGTGTTACTATTCAAAGTGACCTTATCTCTATGAAAGATTTTTTATTCTGATTTATATATTGTCATTGTTATCATATTTCCAGAATAAAGAAACTTTATATTACTTTCATATACTTTATACATATAAACAAAATAAATGAATCCATTTAAACATTTTATTCTGTGCTTTTAGCTTCATACTTGACCTTAATTTAATATGTCCATTTTTTTTCAGGGTATATAAATATTTAAGACTAGAATGGATCAAGATCAGTCTGTAGATCAATCAGTCTGACCCGCTTCCATACATCTGGCATATCTTTCACATGCATTGTAATCTTAGAAACATTAAATCACTTGTATCTGTAGAAATAGTTCACAATGATAATTATTTTCTTTTTTTCTTATTTTACAACGACAAAGTAAAGAATACACACAGAGGCTCTTTATATTAGTCTCCCTATGAGACACTTGATATTGAAGAATCACTATGATTTTGTAAAGACATTTTGATACATGTTTTACATGCCATGTTTTACATGCCACTGTCACAAGTCTATGAAAATTGTCTATGACCAGACATGTAAACAGGACATCAAAGCTTGAATATCTCAAGCATAAACTGATACTGGTGGAGTACAACTAATGCAGGTTATGTTCAAAAATAGGCACAAAGCTATAAAAATAGCGCCATCTTGCTCACCTTGCTACAATTGGCTATAATACAAAGTTAACAGTCACATCACAGGTAGGGTCAATTTGAACAGTATTCCTAGATGTCAAATACACAATGCTACATTCCAAATATCTAAACTCTGGAATTGTGATTTAAGACAAGAAGCATTTTTGAATTTTTCCTTATATAAAATCCAATGACCCCTTAGGCAGAGTCAACTTTGATAGAGCTCCATGCAAGGACTATCCATGCCGAGTTTCATCAACATTGGACGTGTGGTTTTAGCAGAAATGTTGTTTGAAGGAAATGGTGGATGGGGGGATGTTGGACGCCATATGCTGGACTGTGAGTGGTCCTAATAACTCAGCATGGTAAGCTTAAAACATCCTGTTAACCTTTCCCTTATTTTCTAAAATGGACTTGTCCATCCTTTTATTTGGACAATGCCATTAGTTTTTCAAGGGGGTACTAAAATTTTACAGACTAAATAGTGAACAATGGTCAGACTGATCATGATCTTCACTGGTTGCAAAGGCAAAACCAGCCGCCAAACGTGTAAGCAGTGGCAACAGAATTACTGAATTCTCATCAGATAATGAATGGTTATAATGTTGATTCTGCACTCACTGTTTCACTGGCATTGACATTGGTCTCAGGGGTCTGCCCTCTGGTTTGGGTGGCCTTGTCATCACAGAGTCCTCATCTTCTTCATCTTCAAATAAGTAAGAAAAGTTTGTTGATTAAACTTCTGTGTTCGGAGTAGTATCCATACAAAAACAAGGTACATGTAAATGCTAGAATTGTCACTGAACATGATAAAAACACAACAAAGTCTGCAACATCACCATTATGTAAATCGCATAGTTTTGTAATTTGTGACCACTTGTAAAGAATAATGGACCACTGACATCCAAAGGGATCTTGACCTTCAGCCAGTATAGTTGAATCATGGGTGAAGCATGTTCAACCAAGTTTCATGAAAATCTTTCAAGAGGTTACAAAGATAGAGTCTTGTGGCATTTGCCTTTTAATGTGACTTTGACCTTCAGTCTTGGTTAGGTGATGATTTAACCAAAATTTAAGAAAACGATTTAAAAGATATAAAGTCATTGTAATCTCATTAACTTTGACCCATACTTGTGGTCTTAACCTTTAGCTTGCACAAATGGAAGATGGATTTTACAAATCATCTTGATGAGATGATATTTGGCTAAGATTCATGAAAATAACTCGAAAAGTTTCATGACATTTGGCCCCTAAGAATGACCATGACCTCTGTCATCTTGATGAGAAAAACATCTGACCAGTGTTTCATGAAAATCATTCAAGGCATGCAAGAGATACATTCTGATGACCTTTTATACACAAGTGTTGGAACAGGGGCTGTGCACACAAACATTGAACCAAAGCTTCATGAAAATCCTTTGACCATAATTTGACTGTAACCTTGATTCAAAGCTTTTGGAACATGGGTTATACGTGTCATCTCCTATATGTCTCCGCGAAAAAGGGTATTAATGACTTCAAAAGGAGCTTTCATTTACCTGTATTTAAACATTCTTTGATGAATTTAAGCAGATGTTTCTCTGTGACCAGAAACCTGAGATCAATTAGGTAAAAATCAAGAATTTATCAGAAAATACTAGCACTAATCCTGTACAAGAACTGCCCAGAACAGTGTTGAATATGTTTCTTCTACATTAGTGAAAACTTACCTTTTTCCGGGGAACCAGTGACTGAACCTTTACGAGGAGGTGGGGCACCAGGCCTGGGAGGCTTCTTGGTATCATCACCATTTGAGTCTCTCCGCACAGAATCTGAAAACTTCCTTGTGGGTGTGGCTGAAAGATGCAATAAAACTGATATAAACAGGTAAGATATTTCTTGAAAAGGCCTTCAACCTTGAACATGTATTTGTTCAGGTAGTTTTTTCCAGCTAAAGTTCTCACATGTTATAGTACAAGTAAAACCAGCAGAAAGTGTCTTCAAGTGTATCCTTTAAATGTGCCACTTACTGTTCTATAATGTATCTTTATAAATTATTTACATTTTTCTACACTGCCGACATGCACATGTACTTACACTTGTAGAAATCGAAGTCCTTGTGAGGTTGTAACACCACCTTGTCTTCTCACTCATCTCTTCAGGTTTACAAAGGACAATAAAAGTTCTTGCGACAGGTCTGCATCATTTGAGAGTTATTTTTTCAGCAACATTGTCTGCCGAGCTTTTTATCACCTTTACCAAGACTCTTAACTTTTATGCATCCTCCCATTAAAAATATTTCTAAAATCATGCAGTTTTTCACTTTAATTTGATTTCACATTACATTTTTATTCCCTTTTGCCAAAACTCTGATTTTCTCATCAAAGGAAAAATTAAAAAGCCCTTGTGATCAACATAGTTTACACATACAAAGATTTCAAATAATTCTATAAGAAGATGTACTACCTGAAGGGCGTTCAGGTTTATCCTTGGCTGTTACAAATTCCTCTTCATCTGAAGACTCGGACGCTTTCTGTGGGGAAGACTGTGGTGGAGGTGGTCTTCTGACAGGTTTTGGTGGAGCAAATTGCTCTGTTTCTGGTCTTGGAAAAACCGATACACCAAATGGAACACGAGTGCTTGCAGTCTCATCAGTTGTTTCCTTCTCAGCTTCATGTTTTACATCATGCTGCTCAGTGTCTTGGGCCGACGGTCTAGGGGGTCGACCTTGAGGTCTAGGTGGTAAATGAGATTTATCAAGCTTTGGCCCTGCACTGGGCAATGGAGGCCGGGACACAGGTGGCATCATCATTGATACAGGTCTACTCCTGGCAGCAGGTCTTGGCGATGGCTTTGGTCTTGAAGTTTCACTGACGTTTTCTGAGGACTTGTATGACAAAGCATTTAGATTTTCTGAAATTTGCTTATCTTCATCTTCTATTGCTTTATGAATATTAATCATGGATACCGGCCTTTTATTGGGAAGTGTTGGTTGTGGCCGTAACTGTGACTGTATGGCACTGTCATCACTGAATGGCTTTACAAGTTCATCAGACTTTGCTTTCTCTGAAGTACTTTCTTGACCTACATTTTCTACACTGCCTGATTTAACAGATCTACCAGGACGAATAATTGTTGGTCTTTTAACCATAGTAGGTTTCACTTGTTGCGCAACTTCACTAGTTTCACTCCTAGATGATTCACTTTGTGGAGATATGACCTTTCTTTCCTTTTCTTTCTTTTCAATTTCTGTTTCAGTCTCTAAGGATTTATCATATTTATCTACTTCAAATGCTTTTGTAGCAGACACTGGTTTAGAGGCAACCTGGGGCTTTGGAAGAACTGATGGTTTTGGCTTTGTTGCTGGGGGTGGACCTCTGGAAGATACAGGTCTGGGTTTAAGTGGTACACTAGGCCCACCGCCTGCAGTAGGGCCTTCTTTATCCGTTTCAGTTTTACCATCTAAATCTATAGTTGGTTTTAACTTTTTTCTTAGGAATTCAGGAACTGGATTTCCTGCAATATCTTCAGATCGGCTTTGTTTTGTCTCCTGTGAATTTGTAATGTTTGACTCATCACTACTTGCAATATTCCTTGAAGCTCTTGTGCTTACTTTAGGTTTAATCTCATTGTCAGTTTTTGTTTCACTATTAACGTTTTGTTTAGTATCTGATTTACCACTAGGTCTGATTATTGTTGGTCTTTTAGGTTTATTGATCACAGCATAAAGTTCACTTACATCTTCAACTTTTTCAGGTTTTTCGTTTGAGTCACTTTGAGGATTTTTTTCAACAGTTGACTGATGGATTTCACTAGTATCTTTTTTTGATATGTTACTTGAGTTATGAGGCACAACAGGGGATGATAATTTGTTTCTTGCTGAGGGACTTCTAGGCACTGGTGGTGGGGCACCACGGGGTCTTTGGGGTGATATTTGATCTGATTCGTTGTTACTGAAGTTTTGTTCAGATAATTGTTCTAATGAGGCTTTATGAATAGATTCCTCTTTTGGTGCAGGCCTGCCTGGTACGGGGGGTGGCAGCCCCTGGGCAGCTAGAGGAGGGGGCAAGTTTGGTTTTATCACAGTTGGTCTAGGCACAGGCGGTGGAGGCCCTCTATGGAAAACTTCCTTTTCTTTTTTATTATCTACATTTATCTCTTCATTTTTGCCCATCAGTGAATTTCTTGGCACTGGAGGGGGAGGACCCCTTAAAGGTTCTCTTGAATCAGTTATGTCATAGTTTTCTGGCTTATCTCCCCTTGGTGAAGTTCTGGGAGATGGAGCAGGTGACTCTCCAATTGTTGCAGTTCTATCTTCAGTTGAAGGGGCTGATTTAGGAGACAGACTATCTATATCCTGTGGATCATCAACTGGACCAGATGATTTGGTTTCCCTGAATCCAATTTCACTCATGGGTCTTGCACTCACTATGGTGATTTCTGGCCTTCTGTAAAAATCAAACATATTTTAAAGTATAACCTTCACTTGGTACTCAGTGTAATATACAAAAGGTGTCATTCATATGCACTACAAATATACCCATTCTCACTCCTTAATAACTTCATTTTAACTCCTTTCTTCCTTCTAAATAACATCTCCATCACTTCTTTCTTTTTTTTGTAATGTCTATTAATGTCTATTTTAATTATACACACTGGTGCTGTACTTATATGATGAATTCATTTAGCTAACCTCACTATTATAAGACTGCTTAGTAACTCATGTTGCTTCTCACAGGAGAAAACAATAGTGTTGAATGATCTAAATCAGACTTGCACAGATAAACCTTTCATCTACACCGTTTTGACTTCTAAATGTTGTTTTTCTGGCTGTTGCTCAGCATAAAAAAGCATAGGCGGTAATTGGATTATTTCTCTTAATCTAACATTGTTGGGACTGGTTGGTGTTTTATTTAATATGGATCTTGCCAAAAGGCACCCAAAGACTAATTTATTTATTCTCAATTGTGAAACAAGTTTTTACACCTTATATTAATCTTGAGACTATCTTTAGAGTGGAACAACCTCTTACAGAGAGAGGCACTGTGTAATCAATATATGTCTTGCCAAAGGGCACAACTACCATGGTACTGGTGGGGATCAAACTCTGAACCCCATGATCATGAGGTGAATGCGCTTCTACTGCACTATTGCAGTTCCACAGAGGACAGAAACAGATGCTCCTGTACATTACATTTTATCAATGTAGAACATTATAAGTCTGAACCTAATGTCCGTTTGTGGTCTACCCTATTTGCTCTGCTCATGATTTTTCATTTTCAACCCCTACAGACATAAAACTGATTGATGTAAAGGATCAGTTAAGAAATTCAGTTGAGTTAGGGTTGAAATAGTGAAGGAGTATGTACATGTACAGACAAGACTGTCTTGCGATACAAAATTGTCCAATTTTCATGAATTCTGTGTTGGTGTGTAAAAAAGTCATATTAATAATACATGTACCGGTTTTTTAAATGTGTTTAATACTTACTTCTTTACTGCTGATCCATTTGATTTTTCGAAAGGTTTTGATAGTCTTTCAGATAAAGATGTTGGTTTTGGTACTTCAGCTGGCCTAGATGGTGGCGGGGGCTGTGGTCTGGACGCTTCAGCTGGCCTGGAGGGAGGTGGGGGCTGTGGTCTTGAAGGCACTTTATTTGAAAGAAAAATAATCACCTGAATGGGTTAATGTACATATGTGCAGAACAAAACTGCATTGAAACTACACTGATAAGCTTTTAACTTATTTTACCCTGCTTGCAAGTCATGAAATGATTCCGCCTTTGCCACCTGTACAGATCATGATCAACTTGCATATCTTATGAACTTTCTATGTAGTTTTACAATAATCTGCACTGCCCACTATTCAGCCAGTTAATAATCAATGAGCAACCCTACATAAAACACATAGCACTTCCCAAATAAAAGTCATATTATAAATTTAATATAGATAATTAGCACAGTAACTAAGGATTGCATGAACATCTTCGGTAAATATAATGTAAATTTAAACTGAAGGATTCAATGGGCTTCAAGTACTTTTCAAAATCAACCTAATATTACATGTATACTGGTACATAAAGCAATTAAGCAGCCACCTGTTGCTTTTGGTCTGTTTGGGACTGCAGGCACTGGGCGGCCTCCACCTGGCAGTGGTGGAGCTGGTCTTGCTGGAACTGGATGATCTGCAATGACACAATTATCAGTCCTTAAACAACAGACGAAATATCTTTTTCACACAAGGTACCTTTTTAACTTTCATTATCATTTTTGACATCAACTAAATTAATGTAGTACATCTTTCATTGAAGCTTTTCATTATTTCAGTCTTATATGATGTACATTAATTTTTATTTTATAAACTTAACCATTGTTTAATGCATTTTTTGGGTTGCCAAGACGCTCTATACATGAAACAAAAATAGTGCCCCCTTCAATGAAGATATTCTGTGACGTTTACTTAATTCTTTTGTCCCAGTCTGGAATATCACTTCCAGTGTCAGTGAAACAGAAATTATAACCACCGGACAATAACTTGAACAGGCTGATGAAATTGTCTGATCAGGCTTTTGAAAATCAGCTTTTTTAAAGGTCCAATACTAACGAAAGTGAAAATTCAAAAATATTTTAAAAAGCACGGAAATAAGTTATTTTTAATAAAAAATGAAAGTTGGTATGTAGAATTTCTAAATAAATCACAGTACATGTACAATTATTTTTCTATGCATTATGA
>JAUMHA010049435.1:0-19518 GCA_032359765.1 Saxidomus gigantea
AAGGTGTGACGCCAACGCCGACGCCGGGGCGAGTAGGATAGCTCCCCTTTTCATAGAAAAGTCGAGCTAAAAAGGACTCTTAACTGCAGCAAATATCACAGAAAGAAAAGGAAATGCAATGGAATATTGACATTAACAGTTTATCATGCTGTCTCTTATTTACCCGACAGATTGTCGATTTCTGCAGAAAATGTTTTTCTTCGTCCTGTACTTACATTTATTTCTGCCTGGAATTTTGTTGTCAAGTTGTCAATTTCTAGTGAATGTGTTGTTTTGAGAGATGTAACCTCCTCCTCATGCTCTGTTTTCATGTTCAGTATGGTTGCCTCATTCTCATCCAAAGTCTTGTCCAAGGAACCCTGATGTAAAGTTATATAAAAGAGTAACATTTTATGAACATTTTACAACTGTGAGGTGTTATAAGGTATTCATGTCCCTATATTTGTATTTATGAGTCTTGTACACTTTTCATTTACAGTATCTAGTAAGCAGTGGCTTGATAAAGAAGGTTCATCGTACCTTTTTGCTTTAACCTGACAAAATTTTATAATGACCTTTAACATTTAACACTGTACTGAATCCTGTACCAAGAGTACCTTTACACAGCAGTATAGGAACAACACAAACAGTGAAACTTGTGAACATAGACCACTGTCGGGAAGCTACAAATGTGGTCATTGTTTGCAGGTTGTCTTTATTCACAGGTGTATCTAATATAGAAGAATAGTGCACTGTGATCTCCCTTCTGGTCTTAATTCACAGGGTGGTCATTATTCACAGGGTGTTTATTATTCACAGGGTGGTTATTATTCAGAGGTGGTCTTAACACAGGTTTGACTGTACCTCAGTGTCTGTAAGTTTTCTTTGCATCCAGCCACATTTCTCCTCTAGGGACTTTATCTCTGTGTTCTTTTCTTCAATCTGAACCTTCACCTTCTCCAACTCAGAATTCTTTTTCTGCAAAATAATGATGGTCTCATGTTTATGGTTTTATCCTCAAAAGATTTATGTATCTTTAACCAATATACATGTAAGCAGTTCTTCTCAAAACAAAACCTGAGGTTTCTTCGCTAAACATGTAGATCAACCTAATAACAATACATGTATTAAAACCTGTATTTTCATTTCAGACGCAGGTTTAAAGTCTTTTAACGACATTTCATGTCCATCGTATACAGTTTGAGCTGCTTAATGATTGCAGTTACCTGCTCTTGATCCAGTCTTTGCTGAAGGGTTTTCAGTTTAGTCTCATAACCATCTTCCATTGTGAGCATATCTTCTCTATGTTTGTCACAGTCTTTCTGGTAATTTATGGCCAGCTCATCCAACATGCCTTTCCTTTTCTCTGCAAGCTGAAACATCAGAAACGATTCTGCAAATTGGGTATTTTTTATGGCGAAGTTGGATAAGTCTTGCATTACGAATGTTCTGTGTTCTGATAGCAGACAGACTTTCTCATAAATTATAAATTTCCGAAAGGAAAATTCCCCATTTATCAATCTATGTGAAATGAATCCTCTGCAAAATGTTTGAATGAGTGAAGTAAGGAACTCACAAAAATTGCCAAACATCAGTGTGAATATTTTTCAATTACAGTAAATAATAAATTTTGTTCTAAATGTGCATTTTTGGTTTTATTTCTACAAACTAAAGGGTCAAGATGGACCTTTATTGCTCACCTGGATACCATTGGCTATAATACAATGGCAACAATAGCAGAAAGGGTCAATTTTGACTGAGCGGGAGGGTGGCAGGGTTGACTACATAATGCTACATTCCAAATATCTAATCTCTGGGCCTTGTGGTTCTAGGCAAGAAGAGTTTTGAAGTTTTGCCTATATAAGCCAATATAAAATCAAGTGACCCCCAGAGAGGGTCAATTTTGACCTGGGAGTAATAATTTGAACAATCTTGGTAGAGGTTCACTAGGCAGTGCTACAAACTAAATATCTAAGCTCTATGCCTTGTGGTTTTAGAGAAGAAGACTTTCCTATTTGTTGCCATAGCAACTTGAGTTCTGCATGGAATAGAATTAATTGAACAACTTTGATAGAGCTTTATGCAAAGAACATCCCTGCAAAGTTTTATCAACAATGACCAAGTGGTTTCAGAGATGTTGTTTGATAGAAATGGTGAACGGACAGATGAACGTACTACAGTCCCAGAATGTTAAGTGATCCTAACAGCTCACCTTGCCAAGTGAGCTAAAAAAAACAGTTTAAACAGCGTTCCAAGTTTTTTTTTAATTTTGTAATTTTGTGCTTCCATAAAGTGACAGATTATTTTATTTTTTAAATCCAGGTTGAAGACAAAGAATCACCCAGTCATTCCAACAACAATCACTTATGTGCTTTTTTTAAACTATGAAAAACAGATACAAGTAACCTAAACATTATAATGATCAGCAGACAAAATGCAAATTTAATGTATTATACATCAAACAAATTATTTTGTGTTAAGTGCCTTTTTGCAGAACTTGAAAAAAAAGCGTTCTCATGAAAAAATCCATAAACTCTTTTATTGAATGGTACATTGGATACATACTTTGCTGGCCTCTTGCAAAAGCTGGGCCTGTCTATCTCTGTCCTGTTGTAACACATTCAACTCTTCTGACGCCTTCTGGCCAGCTCTCTGACTCTCCTATTGTATATAACAAAATCATAGATTAAAAATTTTGATCATATCATTTATTGCATGACTAGAAATCATTTCATACAATGTAATTGTGCCACTTTCACATCTTACATGATTCTGCCAATTCAAATTCTCTAGAAAAGGTCAAGCATTCAGAAGTTTTATAGTGTGATTGCAATGCCTGCATAATTTATTATTGCCAAAAGCAACGTTTTTAGCCTGCTTACCACTCACATATCATTTAATTTACACCTTTATTTCTGGTGCATTACTTCTTTCGATGCTTCATAATATATACAGCTGAAACCTTTGTTAGGCAAAACAAAAAAATGTGTGTTTCAAGTCACCTTGCCAAAAAAAAAAGTCAGTCAGAGGTTGTTTTATTTTGCCTCTTTTTGCTTTAAAAACACTTGAAAATTAGTCTTTTTGATTATTTTCTATAAAAAAGTTTGAGGTTGCCAGTATAAAGTTATGGTCTGTCAGGAGACTGGTAACACACACATGTTTTTTTGGCCTCAGTTATCATCTGAATCAGTCAGCCATATCGAAGCAGCAAATCTGTTGTACCCTAAAACAGCCATGTTTACACTAATAAACTTTATTAATCAAACCCCGGCTTTAAGTAGTCACTGTTGATTAACACCCTGGCCACTTAACACATATTTGACTGAACACAATACCTCTAACTGAGCAGACAGGTCATCTCTCCTCTGTGTAAGCACCAATATTTGTGACTGTAATTCTTTGGCATAATTCTCATGTTTTTGTGTTTTCTGCTGTAAGTGCTGATTCTCTATTATATCTGCAGCATCAATCTGTAAACATTTCAAATAAACACATAAATATGCCACTTCCATCACTACACATAAATATGCCACTTCCATCCGTACACACATAAATATGCCACTTCTACTGTTGTACATAATTATGCCATTTATATTACTTCACATAAATATGCCACCTCTGTCACTACAAACTTATAACATAGCACACAAATATGCTGCTTTAGTCACAACACATAAGTAATGCCATTTCTGTTAACTACACATTAATATGCCACTTCTGTAACTATACACACAAAACACTACACATAAACAATGAAACATGCTACTACAAATAAATATGCCAAGTCTGTAACTACACATTATGTCACTAGTTTGAGTGGGTAATGTTAAAAATGAATCCATACTGTAATTTAAATTGTACACGTATGAACTCATAATAAGTTGTTGAGGTAACTGAAATTAGATCACTCTCCAAAAGAAACTCATGAACCAATGACTATGTACCTGAACTCATAACTGTGAGATAATACCTGTTAACTCATGGGATAAGTTTACTATTTCTTAACTTATAAAATGCAAAAGTCACATTATTCTACCTGTTGCTGCATCTGGGCCATCTTATTCTGTAGTTGTTTAATTTTCTGGTCTGAATTACTCTTTATGTCTTCTTGTAACTGAAAACATTAAACCAGTATTCATCATTGTGTTGCTCTACCAAGGTAACTGGAAAGGTTTGAAAATTCATATGTTGAACCTACTGCATCCCTACTGAAGTAAAGCTGCTAACACATGCAAATCAGTGACAACTAAATATTAATTTGCTTTTGCCAAACAAAAGAATGTGTGTGTTTCCAGCCACTGACAAACAGATTAAGGTCAGTCAGTCAGCACTTTTTATTGCATTTTTTGCTCCAAAAATACTTGAAAACTGGTCTTTTTGATAGTTTTCTTATACAAAAAGGTTTGAGGTCGGCAGTTAAAAGTTATGGCTGGTCAGGAGACTGGATACACACATACCTTTTTTTTGGCCTTAAAGCTGCTCGCTCACAGTAACTGGTTAATATTTTTTTAGAAAATTGACAAAACTATACCTAAATATAAAAGTCAAGGCTAGAATAAAATTATAAGCAAAAATCTAGGTAGGAATTTGCAGAAAACAGTTGAACATGTCTGTTACACTGCATCGCTACACTATATGTTTATATTGAAACTTCAAAAGCATTTGCAACGCTTTTGAATTTGGTAGCGTTTTTTTTTTTAATTTACACATAAACGTGGCAGAAATTGTTACAGGAGCCTTTTTATACGACTTTATGTTCTAAAATACGTTATTTACATACAGTTTGAAAAACTTTAATTTTTTACCAAAATCTGAGAGCGAGCAGCTTTACACAATAATAATGGAAAAAGGCTGTATGCCATTCATTTGTGATATCATAAGTATGCTCAAGGACAGCACTTTCACAACTGTGTAATACATGGACACTTAGGTGGAGTAGCAGTAGCTGATCAAGCTTCTTTCATGGATGTCTTGGGTTCAAATCCCATAATGTCAGAGAACTGGCCAGACCTTCAAGAGGCAATCATTGACAGTGATTTAAAAATGATGCACTAGTTTAAGTGTACGTCTGATGTAAAACAAACAGGTAATAAAGTTGTACCCTTTGGTATTTAGCGATCTCTTGTTGTAGTTTTGTAATCTGGTCATTGTAATATTTCTGGTCCCTGTCCTTACTGCCCTGTAGCTCCTCTAGTTTGGCACTATAGACAAGAAATACATTCAATATCATAATGATAATATAAATACATTGCAGTAATAGCTAGTTGTTGTTGAATTTTCCATTCTCGCACTATAGACAATAAATACAGTAATACATTTACAGAAGTAATAGTATAAAATGAATTATAAAATGGTAGATTAAAACTATTTTCTATCTAGTGATCAGGTGATGATGCTAAACCCTCATGAATAGATGAAACGTTTTTCTACATAATGTTTATCAGATAGGCATAGTATTTCAAAACTGATTATGGTCTGTGATTAGAGTATGGGTGACAACAGCACTCATGGCAACAGCTCTCCATGGCAACAGCTCTCCATTGCAACAGCTGTCTATAGCAACAGCTCAAACTGCAGCAACTTTCCATTGAGACAATTGTGGGTTTTTTTTCGTTTCAAGTTGAAAACAGCCTTGCACTACTGCTTCAAGAGGAAATGTTGTCAGTAAATGAACCTGATGTATATAATTAGAATCCCAGACAATACTTCAACTGATTGTATGTTCATATCCACAATCACTGCAGAGAATCAGCAAAAAAGCATAGTAATTAACAGGCTGAGATTACAGCTGCTGTTATACTGACAACTTGTCTAACTTATCATACAGTCATAATTAGAACAATGATATACTAAGTACAATTCCATTAAACATCCAAATTACACAAAATTATTCTTCATTTAGATTGTTTATAGTCCTGGCCTACCATGGGATTTCTCCCCTGGTGAACTTGCTAAGACCCCAGTATGACTCCCATGCATACTGGTACCTAACAAAATTTCAAAATTTAGGGAATTTTGTTTTACTGTATTTGAGAAGGGAAGGTATTACAGCAATACCCAGTCAGTTTTGTCTAAAGAGTATGATTATTTAGCCAAATTGAGTAAAATGCCAGTAGCCAAAAGATAGGTGTGTAAGCTTGCAGACCAGACACACATTGCCAGCGTACATTGGTGCTAGAACCACTCTGACTCATGGTTTCTTTATTTGGTGTTATTCACAAAATAATTCTAACTTGCCTTCTTTCTTTGAATGAGCTCTCTTTCTCATCCTGTAGTTGTATATAGCTGAAATAAACAACAACATTAATTCAGTCTTTTAAATAACTCTTAATCTGTAACTACTAACATGACTTTCCCTCCAGTTATATCAAAACAGTAATTCTCACTTCATTAGTAACAAAATTACCCCCTTTATTCATAGCATAATATTTACTTCAGTTGTAAGCAAGTTTTTGAAGCAAAATTAGTTTATTTGCCACATAGAGGGATATCAGGCCAACCTGCAAGTTATGAAATAATAAAGAAAAACACCATGTAGCTGCATAGTTGTCTGAGTGACGAATTTCTGCCTGATGTTAGTTTATTGCTATTCATGTCCAACAATTGTATCTTATTTTGCAAAGTTTTTGAACTTTCAAATGTAAAATAAAATCTTGACTCCAAAACTCACCTCTCTTGCTTCTTTTTTAACTTTTCATTCACCTAAAAGGTAAGAAAAAAACCTAAACATTTTCTGAAACGGCATTTTACTATGTACAGTAAGGCAAACTGGACTGACTAGTGTTGAAATTTATGTCAAATGATGATTCTTATTACTTGAATAGTCATTTTTCATTGGGTCAATTTTTTATACCTGATGGTACAAATTTTATTACTGCTTGTTATATCTGTTACTTTTGACTCAAATGGTACACCATACATTTCTGTCTGTGACTTTTGACTCAAATCGTACACCATACATTTCTGTCTGTGACTTTTGACTCAAATGGTACATCATACATTTCTGTCTGTGACTTTTGACTCAAATCATACACCATACATTTCTGTCTGTGAATACCAAGTACACTATGCAGTGTTCACTTTGTTCTATTCAGTTTGAACAATTAAATTTGATAAGAAGTTTTATAAATCTTATATCAAGTGATCATACTTCAAACTCCTCTACCACTTCAATACCTCTTATCTTTTATATTTTGTAGTGAAAGATTCAGGAAGTTACAGTTTGAAATGGTTTATAGAAGTGTATTTAAAGATTCATGGTATATTACTTGATCTATTATATAAGATATGAAAGGGAGTCTAAAATTTGCATTCAAACTGAAGTATCATCTAATAATGCAAGTACAAGTTCGAAGCTGGAACACTGTTAACCTAGAATTTTCAAATGAAGAAAACACATTTTTACCCTAAAGAAAGTATTACCTTTTCCAATTCTTCTTTTAAACTCCTGACTTCTTTGCCATGTTTCTCCTATAACAAAAATAAAATAGGTATCATCTTTATTGATGTAACATTGTTGACAACTTTTACAGCCACAGCAACTATATTGAAAACTTCTTAAGCACATTATGCACTGTTCACTGCTTTAGAATTTGTCACATTCAATGTAAAGTTGAAATTTGTCTTTGAACTAAATTCATGCCCTGGTATGTGTTATGAAATGGTTATATGCAAACTAACTTATACATCATTATAAAATAACACATGAATTAGTATGAAAAACACATATATCAGTATAAAATACACATAATTCAGTATAAAAACTGAATCCAGCCATATTTTTAGAAATTTACCAAAATTGAGCAGTCTATCAAACCCTAGAATAGTAACAGTGGGCTAGCTCTAAGCCCTTTAAAAAACAGGGGGTTTTTTTTCAGCCACAAAACTTTCTTTTTTTATTCTTATAGTCATGAAGATCTTTTCTTCAATTCATTACTACTGTTTAAAATTTCTAATTGCACTGAATTGTATAACAAAGTCTTATCTATTTCAAATATGCCTTTATCATTGTATTATTTTGGATTATGTGAAATATGTTTCACCTCATTTTCTGTCAGTTTTTGTTTTATCATCTTTTTCTCTTCAGCTTCTGTGTCAACACTTAACTTCAGATCTGAAAAAACGATGCTGTCATAATACATTTAAGTTTTACATTCAGTTCAATTTTAGTGACGCTTTTACAGAACTTTCCTCTTGTTTTAACAGTATTTAAGGCAAAAAGTTTACTTACTTTTATTCCTGGGATGAACCAGTACTAGATTACCATCTGCTGTAAGAAACTGCAAATGTTTTCATAGAGTCGGGGTTAGTAGCCAAGCAGGGTTTCCTCTGTCAGTCACCAATGTCGCCAAGTGCGATAAAAACACAAATTTGGTAACTTTTTTCAATTTTGGCGACAAAACTACTTTGCCAATTCTTAACAATCTGTGCAAAACTGACGCAGCTTCTGAACCAGCCAAAGGGAACACTGTAAAACCCATGACCCTCAGAGATAGGTTCAACAACTTTCACCACTTGACCAAGGAGATGGGTCTTTACAAACATCAGTGAGTCTGTTCCTTTTACACTTCCTAGGTTTCTTTCCACATGTACCAGTACTTACTTTTTTCGAACAGAGACTGCACAGAGAAACATCCACAGCTAGTATTATTTGTGTTAAACACAAATTGTTGAATTCACATGTCAATGTTTTGTACAAGATAACATCACAAAAGCATACTGTATAATAATATGCATTTCATGTAACAACTTTGTAGTCTGAATGCACACTGTATGTGTGTACAATTTATTGTATTATTCTGACCAGTCAATCCTAAGTTAAGCAGCCATATTAAGGATTGCCTCTGTTAAGATGATCTTAGACAACATCGTGTAGGCGGCCGATTAATACAGGTGTATTTACTATTGACATCACCAACTGAGATATGTCAGTACTGGCTGCTAAAGGCAGGTGACCACTTAAAAGAGGTGACCACTAACACAAGTTCAACTGTATTCAATTGACAGATATAAAAACAACAGCTTACCATCGATAATTTTCTGTAATGACTCTATATCTACATCTGCATCTAGAAAAAAAGATTTCAATATATATTTCTTTATTCTGTGACCAGGTCTATTTGAAAAACATAGAATCTGATACAGGTTCACCTACATTTTTCATTTAATTGTTTTACTATTTTAAGTTAAAAACTCTTCTACCAGTAGTAGGGTGGGACACTTTGGACAAACTGTAACAGAAAGCCATTGCAAAATGGAACCAAATGGCCCATCAAAGAACATTCCTTGTAAAGCCCTATCAAATTTATGCAGGTATCAACGATAGTGTGCCTTTTTTAAAAATATGTTGCTCAGCTATATGTTGTACAATAAAGTCCTTTGAGCACTTTGGTTTGGGGCCGTCAATGTTCCCGTCATATCATATCCAAAGAGTAGTACTTTTACCAGAAAATTAAATTTCTTTATGTTTTTACAATTCTTTGTTACCCCTGTTTACAGTAGAATTGAATCATTTAAACAAATCTAGCAGAGGGTCAATCAAAGATTTTTGTGTGACTCTTTAAGTAATTGATGCAGAAGTTATAATAAGTATAAGTACAGTAAACTCCGATTATAATGAACACCTAGGGACCATTTAAATTGTTCCTTACATCCAGAGTTTATATCCATAAAACATTTTCGTATAAAATAAAGAAAAAAAATCAGGCAGAGTAAATTATTTCCTTATATCCATATTTTCACTATATCAAGAGATGTTATACATCTTTTTTATTGAAAATATGAAATAGGAATATGGCATGAACTACTTAATACCGTCTACACAGCCAGGGTTCTTAACGTCATTTCAAGGTTTTACTGTAAATCATACTAAAACATGTGTTAAACTATTCATGCATAGCTCAGAAAACTAGAAAACTATTCATCTAGCTCAATTAACAGATGAAATGAGAGAATGAGTTTCTTACCCGCACGTTCCGATCTATCAGTTTCTGAACTTTCATCAGCATCTTCCGTTGCCGCTTCACCTTTACTTGAAGTCTTGGCATGCAATTCTAAATGTATCATTTTAAAGTATTAGCACTGAAATATTTACTATCTAACAGTGACCTTATTTTCGTGCAACCTTAATTCTACTTACAAAACAAATCTTTTAAACAACTGTATCAAACTTGGTAACAAAAAAGTTACTATCATATCTAATTGCAAATGTGTTTCATAAAAGCACTACAGTTTCCCATCAAAAATGCAAACATTGCCATCTGAACTTTTCAATTTCAAAATCAAAAGCAACTGCATTCAAATTAACTTAATCTACATGACATTGTGAGACATGTAACACAAAAACTAAGCGTTATGTGACCAGTATGGATAAAACTGGCCAAAGCATCTACAAGGCTCATTCCATGACAATTTGCTGACCTGTCTAAGTGGGAGTCCAAATTATTAAATACTTAATCCACAGTAATTAGACACATAAGCTGACTGATAGAGACCATTCATATATCCCCTCCCATTTTTGCCATCAGACAATGAACTGATTAAAATAAAAGTCTTTATTTTCAAGGCCTGTAAAAGTCAGGTTCGTGGTTTCTAAAAGCAAAGGGCTCATTTTTGCAAACCAATTAGAACAACCAGTAAGAATTCAAAAATGTCAAACTTTGTGCTGCTACTTTAAGGAGAAAACAGAAAAAACTACAACAGTTACCTGTCATAAAAGAGTTACCTGTCATAGAGCAGTCACCCGCCATCTAACTTTTAAGCGTTACCTGCCATGGAAGTGTTACCTACCATGGAAGAATTAGCTGTCATGGAAGAGTTACCTATCATGAAAGAGTTACCTGTTATGGAAAAGTTACCTACCTGTCATAGACTTCTGTAAAGCAGCATTTTGAGCCTGTAACCTTCTTATTTCATCTTCTAAATTTGCAGTCTCTTCATTTACACCGTACTGAGTACCTTTGTTCTCCTTTAACTCTGCTAACTGTTTCTCTAGTTCTTCATTACTTGATACAAGCTGCAAGTGATGAAAATGGTAAATAGCATCTGTCCTATGAACTGACCAGTGAATTTAAAAATAGGAAGAAATAGAACCTAGATGCAAGTTATATGATGTGTGCATGGTTATAAACTATCAAGTATCTGACATTTTGACAGTCTGAATTTCTTGCCTATAATGGTCTTTTTGCTTAGGGTTTCACACCAATCTGATTCAACAATATTATGGTTATATGTAATCACAGGCAGGCAATCACCTAATCATTATTTCTACTGGACCCCTTTCTTCCATACAAAACTACCAACTTTCTAACATGAATGGTAATGATCAGTAGCCAGGCTCAAACCCATGACAAAATTGCCATTTATATAAGCTACTGAAAACCAAATTTGATTACTGTAATACAAGTCATGATATCTGATTTAGAGAGTAGCTTATTTGACTGGAAGTGTTTTGAAACTGCTTTAAAATTCAAATTTTACATCAGTCTGGTTACAGGCCTTCTCTTGCTAGAGCTAGCCAGGTAATGATAACTTACACTGCTAAGTTCCTGCATCAGTGTTTGATTCTGTACTCTAAAGTCATCTTCCTGACTCTGTAACTTCATCTGTAGATTGTCTGCTTCCTGTAGCAGCAGCTCCACTTCCTAGAAATCACAAAACAAGTTATCATGTTACATTTACTTGTAACATTTTGTCTTTCCTATGATAGACAGATAGACAGGTAAATCTAGATATGTTTCAGAATGCTGTAACCTTAATAACTCTGATGTACATGAACTTAATTCAGCTTGACTTTGTCAGTCCAAACTCCTATAATAAATATTTTTCTTAAAGCACAAAATATAGTGTGAACAATAAGGTATGCCTTAAAAGCAATTACAAAATGATAATATTCTTTCATTTGGAAAACAATACTCTTCTAGAACAAAACTTACTTAATACCCATATATTGCATCATAATTGATACATTAAAGTAACATTACAATAATAATTATACATAAATAACTTGTACATGTGACAGCATAAGAACAGATATATAAAACTTAATACCTTTGCCTTCTTGCTTTTATTGATGGCCTGAAAACAAAATGAAAAAATGACTGTTGCTGTACGAGTTTAAAGCCTGCTTCAACCGTATTTCGGTCATTTTAACATGAAGACAGCTTACCTAACCATCGTTCCTGGGAAGAACCAGTACTTGACCCATATCCTCAGCCAGAAACTGCCAACTTTCTCACATAAAGAGACCAGACATGGACAGTAGTAGGGGTCAAACCCATGATCCTCAATCTATAACTGATGTCTAATTTACTAGTATCCACTATAAGGTAAAACATTACATCTGTCTACATCCATTCATCCTTAACTGAAATAAACTATTATTCTATTCTATTTGAAACAAATCTTGGCAGTCAAAAAAAGTATAATGAGATCATATACATGTGCATGAAGAAAAATTATCTGTTCTGAAATTTATAAATTTATTAAAAATCAATTCAAAATAAATTGAGGATTATTTTAGAACACAATGGTCTAGAATTGGTTATTTTAGGACACAATAGTCTAGAATTTGTTATTTTAGAAACAATGGTCTACAATTGGCACATGTGTACAAATATTTTCTCATGGAAAAAATATATCTTAAAACATTAGCATTTGGCATGTTCTAGTGAATGTTAAGTTCTGGACATCTGAATATACGGTAGTTGTTACCTTGTGAGCCTTCTGCAGCTCCCTCTCTGCTGTGTCAGCCGCATCCTTCAAAATCTGAATTTCTGGAAAAGAATAATGTTTACACCTGAAATCTTATACATGTTCAATGTTTATATGAATGAAAATTTCAATAACAATGAAAACTATTACTGCAATGATTTTATAATATCAACAATTTCCATGTAATATTGGTATTTATATTTTGGCAAAAGCTCATTAGAAGTTTTTGTACTATATGCTTCAGTAATTCTTAGCATGACTGCATGAGTACACAAAGTGTTAAAAACCTTTTCCAGTTCATTGACAAATATATTCTTTTTTGTACGTAGTTCTACTTAAACCTTTCTGTTCAAAGTTATCTCTGTTTAGCGAGATCATGCTGAAATTTCTACAGTGGACTTGTCCTTTTTTAATTTTGGGCAGTACCATTTGCTATTCAAAGGGGTTCTCAAAGGAAATAACATAGGTAGACTATGCTCTAACAGCATGGTTGTTACTAACTATTGACAAGGGACTATATATCCTGGCCATGGAAGCAAAAAACATACGGAAAAAGTTTAATTGTGTAGTTTAATTATTACTATTCATTACAACCTTCCTAGAATCTAGATTCTGTGGAAAAAAGAAGAATTCTAGCAAAAGTTTACCTCTTTCTTTCTTTTTATTTACAGATTCTAGTTCATATTTTGCTGTTCTCAACTCTATCAGCTGCAACTGTAAAAAAAATTTCATTAAGTTACTACATGTACACAATGTTAGATACAAAATATCTAAGCTCTGGGTCATGCAGTAGGACAGGCAGATTTTTCAAAGTTTCTCCTAAATATCAATGTATGTCGGTTCGCGTAAAATAAGTCACTGCACTCAGCCCCTTGTGGTGTGCACGTCCCACAGCAGGCATGGGGTCTCGATGGACACTGGACACAAACATATTGGACATAGTCCAACTTCGGTCTTGTGGCTGTCGGAGCCCTAGCTAAGACCTGAAAAAAGTCTATTCCCTGTAACCCTGCGGACCCCCTGCGGTCTTTCTTACCCCTGACCTAAAAGTTTTCATGACCCTGACAATAAAAAGCATCAAGAAAATTTATATTTTTATGAAATTTGACATTGCCTGTGAACAAAAAGGATTTTTTATTGGTTTCTTCCATAAATATTACATCAAAGTCCTGGTAATAGCTGAATACTGTTTTGGGTACCCATCAAATTACAAAATCACATAAAAAAATCCGTACCTACTGACCCATCTTTCTTTCAGCATGTTAGAGGAAACAAACATTTTTATTAAGCCTAACAACAGAGGGTAGTGACCCTGACAAGGGCCGTTTATTTCTACAGTGACAAAGGCGAAGACCACTGTATGATGACCATCTTCTAGAATCCCTGTGAGCCAGGACCAACCCACCAGACAGCAGCAATGGCGGTGGATGGCTTTGGAAAACCGGCCTCCCTTACAGCGTCTGTGCTGGGGGAGGCACTATTCTTTCTACCAAGTCAGTCCGATATAATGATATATACACATGGATTGGCAACTTTAAATTCTTACATCAATAACACAATAGCGTATTTAAGAATTTATCAATAATCACTTGCAATTCTCGGCTTCGCCTTGACATACTGACCAGTTAACCAATCAGATTATTAGGACATGTTTGTCATATATTTATTAAGTCATCTTTTCAAACCATTTACAATGTTCTACAACCAAAGTTGACCACAAAAACATTGATTTTTCAAACCTATATCATTGTGTTTACATTAACAACGGACTTTCCAAATGCCTGCTCTTGCGAGGTCTTGTATGAGGCAATCACACTCATTTTTCATGTAGTTCAGAACGCTTGATATTTTCCTTCTGTTTAGAGTTTAGATGATATAAAGGACGAGTGTAAATATAAGATATTATTTTATGTTTTCTAATGAATTATAGTTTTCTCTGTGAAATAAAAGTGATAATCTACAGTTTTGAACAGTGGATTACCATTTTTATTTTTCACTGTTTTTGCAATCTTTAACCCCATTTAATGTCAAAAAGTATACTGCGCGCCATTACTGCTGGAGACCATGCGACGGTGACATCGTTAAAATGACGTCATTTATGCTATGTTTTCTGATGACATTTCCCGCGATTTTCGATGTTTTATAGAAACAAACTCAATAAAAGGAGAGTTTTAACCATAAAATAAACAGAAAAATTGGTGGTATCGGTGTAATATCACGTTAATTTCAATTGTGAACACCAAAAATAGTCATTTTCACTCGCGGCTGTGCCACTTGTGAAAATATCACTTTTGGTGCCCACTCGGTGAAATAATAACGTGATCTTTAATTAAGTAACGATATTTATCCGGTGAGTACAATTATTTGGACTACTGGAAACTGAACAAATGAATTGTCAATGGAAATAGGACGAATGCTTTGATAACTTTCTTGCAGCAAAAGCTCATATGTCAAACTGACAATCTTTAGGGTGTATTAGAAAAAATTATGACAGTTGACACCTGTTGTGAGACACTGGAAAGAGATGTAATTACATCACTTTCAATCTATCGATTTGAGATAAGCCGACATGGTACTTTGAAGATAATTATTCTGCAAACCGTTCTGCATTTTTAAAAAGGTTTAGGCAGATTTGGATGATATAAATCAAACAAACCTGCATTCGATGAAATTCATCCTCTGACAATGCAGACGCCATTTTGTAATTATGTCACGTGATTAGTTTCCCCCTGTATATAGTAATGAACAGTCACTACAACAATTAGGAAGTTTACATTTTGATCCATAGTCCGACACCTACTATTATATCATCACAAGTTTATCATTTTTATCTGAAATTAATAAATACATTGTTTTATATTTCACAATTCAGTATTATATCAATATTGCAAAACTAGGTCACATGAAACTATTCACTACTTTTATTGTTTACCCCGGAAGCTGGCAGTTTTGCCAACAAACACGGAAGAAAGTTAGAAATGACGGAAGAACCACCACTTGTTCGCGCTGATGAAATACATGCTCTACTAGAACACTTCTCAAGAAATTCTTACAGAGTTAAAGGAGATTCAAAAGTGAGTAAGCGTAAAGAGATTGAAAACGTGGTATGTCATATGATTTCGTGGCCATTTTCTTCCCCTTTTTTTTTTTTTTTTTTTTTGTGGAACGTTTATGAACAGGTGAAAGTGAAACTAGTATCTACATAATTATTCGTCGGCGACAAGTTCATGGTATGCAAAGTATTTGAGTCATAAATGCGAGTCTGTGAATAGAATCATGAACAATTAAATATAAAGACTTGAGGACCTCTTGGCATGAACTGTTTTTGTAAAGTACACAAATTTCAAGAACAAAATCCATGTCTGCCAAGGGTATACAAATACAACTTTTATTATGCCCCCTTCGGAGAAGAGGAGAATATTGATTTGCAGATGTCAGTTGGTATGTCTATCATCCATCCGTCTACCAACTGGTTTTTGGATGATAACTCAAGAACGCTTTGGCCTAGGATCCCAAAACTTTAAGTGGTAGTTGGTCATGACCAGCAGACGACCCTTGTTGTTTTTTAGGTGAGAATGTCAAAGTTTAAGGTCGCAGTGACCCAGAATAGTAAAACGGTTTCCAGATGATAACTTGAAAATGCTTGGACCTAGCATCTTCAAACTAAATGTTGAGGTTTGTCATGACCAGCAGATGACCCCTGTTGATTTTAAGGTTAGTAGGTCAAACTTCAAGGTAACTTCAAGGTCACAGTGACCTGTAATTGTTAAACAGTTAACAAGCGAAAACTCGAGAACACTTGAGCCTAACATCTTGAAACTTGATGTGGAGGTTTGTCATAACCTGTAGAGGACCCATAATGGTTTTGAGATTAGTAGGTCAAAGGTCAAGGTTACAGTGACCCATAATTGTAGAATGGTTTCCTTTCAATAACTTAAGTGACCAATTGCAATGAAATTTGCTTTGTAGGTAGTTCGCGAGGAAAGGAAGATTGGATTGCATTTGGGGTCACTAGGATCAAGGTCAAGGTCACTGTTTAAACAGTGTTACTAAAATAGAAAAATGGTTTCTGCTTAATAACAATAGTTAGGAGTGACCAATTACAATTAAACTTAGTGTGTAGGTAGCTTTCAATAAGAGGAAGATATTTAAATATTTTTCTTTTAAATGTTTATATTGTTTTAAGCAATAAAAAAAAAATATTGATTATAAAATTGTTTTACACAAAAAAAAATTTCTAGGTCAAGGTCAGTAATAAAAATAGAATTTTTTTTTTTAAATCTCGTAGGGGTCAAGGTCAAGCTCACTGTTACTAAAAAACTTGTTTTTCAATTATTTTTTTTCAGTTTAAATTTTTTTTCGCAAAAAAATACTTTTTTGGAGGTCACAGTCACTTCATAAAAATATTGGGGTTTTTTTTTCAATTTTTTTATTTTATGCATGTGTCTTTGCTCAAGAACACACCGGAAACAGTCAAGGTGGCTTTTTCACTAGGGTCAAAGTCAATGTTAAATTCTAATATTGTTCTATGGAGATGACTGTTTTATTTTCTTTTAATTTTTTTTTTCATTCTACAATTTCTACGGAATGCTGTTTTCATAACTTTCACACTGACTTTTACTTTAAAAACTGTTCCTTTCACTGTACAACAAGGGGGGCATATGTGTTTTACAAACAGTTCTTGTTTCTTGTCGGTATGGGCAATACAATTAACATTAGCTATGAATAGCTATTGAGTGACCAATGAATAGCTATTGACCGGGTATAAAAATCCAATCGTCTGCTCGTATTTTTAACCAAATTTTATGGATGGGCGACCAAGATTTCATATTTAGAATAGTATCAATTTTTACATTTTTGTAAGTGTTTGTGTTTTTGTTACAAATGTTGTTTACTTACATTTTTGAGAGAAGATTTCTAAGATATTGTGTTATTTTTTATAGGGAGATCCAGTCACTGAGAAGTGTCTTAAGTTGTTTGCAAAGGATTATCAATATTCTGTAAGTATTATGTTTTCATAGAATAAACTGGATTCTGCAGAATTAATACTTACTTTATCATGAATTCATTTTCAACATTAAATATTTTCAACATCATTTGTTGAAAACCAGTTTGTATGTTTATGTATGATATCTGTGCAGAATAATAGGTTAGTAAAAAGTAGGTATTAAAGCAGAATAAAAGCAAGTGTGATCAGATTTATGGGTTCAACATCAATGCAGCCAGTGCTGACCTGAATCCTGAGATAAAGTCAGCACTGACTACATGCGGTGGAAGTGGGTTCCACTGTACTACTGTTCTTCAAAAATATGAAAATTTGTAATAGTCAACTGATGGTGTTGGAATGTAGTATGCAAGATGGTGGAAATGCCTGAATTGTCTTGTGTAAGGTGTAAAGTACTGTGTTGGATTTATTTCAACATCACTGTTTACCATTTTATAAAACAAAATGAGTCTACTGATTTTCCATCTACTTTCAAAGGTGTTCTCTTAAAGATCAGTCATAATGTTAGTTACTGTGCCCGGGGTCTTGATATATGTATTGGTAACAAAACAAGCTGCTTGCTTCTATTTTATCATTCTGTATCTTTCTGTGTGTAAGGATCCCATACTGCTGAAGAATATTCTAAAGTAGGTCTTATACACAGGAGAATGAATTCTCCAGCTTGTGTAGGCACAGTTATGCGTTGGCCACAGGATCTGAGGGTCCCCCAGCTGATCTTCACCAGTGCCCTGGTGGTTGTGTCCTTAGGCAAGACACAGATATATCAACATTGCCTCGGCTCTCTCTTTTGGATTTATTTCATCTGGAATGAGTCTCTAGAGCAATCTAAGTTGTAATAACATGTTTAAGCAAACACACTGCTGCTGAATATTAAATATATACCAGTAAAGGCAATGCTTTTGCCAGGCTCAAAATTGAAGGATGTTTTAATAGATACATATTAATGTTGAACCAAATGTCACATTGCACATTTCTTGGATAGCTTACTCACATGGAAGGAAAATGATTATATGTATATATTTATATTACAGGTAATAAATAACACAACTGGAGATTTATGTGGAACATACCCCAGCAAACTTGCAATATTGGAATATGAAAAATCATCAACAGTGAAAGAAAGGTTGTCAAAGTTTTTGATTTTACTCGACTTTTCGAAGAAAAGGGGAGCTATCCTACTTGCATTGGCGTCTGCGTCCATGTCGGCATTGGTGTCACACCTTGGTTAAGTTTTTCGTACCACCCCACTTTATTTCAAAACCATTTAAGGTATTGCTTTGAAACTTACCATACTTGTTTACCATAATAACCTCCATCAACAGACAAGAGTACATAACTCTGTCAAGGCTTTTGTCAGAATTGTGGCCCTTTTTGACTTGGAGAGTGCATTGAGCTTGGTTAAGTTTTTGGTACCTTTTTATTTCAAAACCATAACAGATATTGCTTTAAAACTTACCATTCTTATTTACTATCATTACTTCAATCCACAGACAAGAGTACATAACTCTGTGAAGGCTTTTGTCATAATTATGACCCATTTTTACTTACGAAATACATTGAATATGGGTGAAGAAGGTAACTCTGTCAAGGATAAAAAAAAAAAAAGGCCCTTTATCGGCTTATAATCTTGGATAAGTTTTTCGTACCGGTCCACTTTTTTTACTACATTTTTTGAGATATTACTTTGAAAGTTGGAATGCTTGTTTACCATCATGATCCCCAAACATAGGCAGGTTAAGGTAATTCTGTCAAGGATTTCATTGGAACTATGGCCCTTTTCGACTTAGAAACTCAGTTAAAATTTTCATTCTTGTCCACTTGTT
>JAUMHA010049546.1:8452-19517 GCA_032359765.1 Saxidomus gigantea
GAATTAAAATGATCAAAAATTAATATTAAGCAATTTCCAACTAATGGTTTTTGAGTCTTGACTTGCTGTTTCCGTGGGTCCTCCAGGACTATAAACTGTCTATGGAAATTACATAATATCAATTTTTGATCATTTTAATTCTGCAGACCATTTTGGCTGGATGATCAAGGACAGTAAGCTCCTACAAGAATTCGAAATACATGTATACAAATAACAAATGATTCATACCAATCTTTCATCTTCTGCTTGTCTCCTTTTCTCTTCCCGTTCCTTCTTTAATCTTGTCCTCTCAGCTGCCCTATCATCCATATCTACAAGAGAGTTTATCTTTACTTTGAAACAAGAGTCATCGTGATTGTTTTATTGTGTTAATTTATACTAATTGATTCATTCTTGATTAGTGAAACAAGTTCTTACAACTCAAACTTGGATAAATATTGACTTGAAAGCCTTGGCAAGCCTCAGCTTTCCCTGGCTGACATCACCATCATCAGATACCAACCGTTATCAAAAGACAGCAACTTTGTATTCTCTAAATAAAGGGAAGTAATTCATGAATGGAACAAGCTTATGGTTATTCTATGTGTGTACCTTTGAGAGACATTCAGAGCATTTACAGGAAGTGTTATACCTATAAAACATATCCCAAATACTATATGTTTAATTCAGATTGAGCCATCTTGTAACAGTTTCATCTTGCATGCAACATAAACACATGTATTGGTATATCTTACTTCTGAGCACCTGGAGGTATTTAGACTTTTCTGATGCAGTGCTTGTGTAGGAGGATGGATGGGAAACATCAGTTCTAGAAGTTACTGGGGTAGTCCTGCAACAAAAAAATAGCAAGACATGTTCACAGTTATTTACTGAGGTAAAGCACTTCCTTCTAATGTATTTTAGTCCTTTTTACATGCAGGCAGTTAACTGAACAATTGTTCCTTAGAAGGATCAGTACTAGCGAAATATCCTCCATGAAATATGCCAACTTTCTCACATCAGGAGATATGGCCGGTAACAGGACTCAAACCCATGACCCTCAATTAAGGAGAAATTACAGTGATTCCAAGTCAGCAACTCTTGCCAATCAAAAATGGAGGCGGTGTAACATGTTCACTTTAGATAATAAGCTACTCCCACATTACAAAAAGAACCATTTGCTAAACTCGAAGAATTAGTCTGAAGAATAATGATTACTTACAATGTCTCTCAGGTACAGAGTCACATTGAAAACAAAAACAAAATACTGCCAAACAGAATGGCTGATACACAACACGTACTAGACAGGACAATACAACATGCAACTTTCTAAACATGGCAGTGTCTCAAATTTCACTTTTACTCCCTTCAGTATAACACAATTAAAATCAATCCATTGGCTGATGGCATAGTGTAATTATTTACCTGTCTGTTGTAGAGCCTGTTCTAGATGTGTCGGTGTGTGACCTCTGACCTCCAGCAGCAGTCTGTGGTCGCTGACCTCGAGTTGTTTTTTGCGAGTCTGGCTCAATGGCAGATTTAGGCCTTCCCTTTCCTAATTTAGACACAGGCTTTCCTGCAGATTCTTTGTTCCCCGTTTTTTTCATAAGATTTGAAGAAGTCATATCAACTGAAAAATGTACACATATTGTTAATGAATACTTGTATAAGCTTTCCTTTCTTTATATCGGGACGACACAGCAGAAACCTTGTTTAAAAATGTTACAAACATAGAGTCAAAAGTGAACATTAAGAGTTTAATTCTTCAGGGATATTGTTTCGTCAATCTGAAAAAAACCCAACTGCATTTAAACTAGCGCTTACAAAAACTTAATTATAAAATATCTAGCCTACATACAAGGCTTAAATAATTGATTTTGAAAATTTCAGGGAGAAAAAAGTCTGGTAATAAATGCAACAGCTCATATTAGCTTTCACTTATAACCCTTACTTACTATGTTCTTCAGTTTTTGCTAGGTTATGCTCAGTATCTGCCATCTCTTTAGACATGTGTTGTAAGACAAGTTTCTGTTCTGCCAGCTGCTTTTGAAGTTCTGCATGCGTGCTTTTGAACTGTAGATCCTCTATGAGCCGCTGCTGCTCCCGGATCTGTTTTTTCTGATCCTCTAAGATTTTCCTTTGTGTTGCATGCCTGTGTTCAAAGTTGCTCACTTCTCGTTTGTGCCATGGCTGCCTCCCATATTTCTATAAAATTATGGAAAATAATGTGTTTTCTAACATGATATTATAGTCATATGAGCACTGAATTCACATAAAAACATAACATATATTCTTTATTACCTCCACAAGTGGGAGAGCCACATACAAGATAAATATAATTATGTACTTCTTGGTGTACTTAACAGCCTGCAGGATCTAATGATGATGAAAACTATCAACTCTGGATAATTGTATTTACTTTTCTTGTTTGTTTATTTAAATGCATATTCATATGTAAGTAATGCAGAAATATGACATATGCCTTCTGGAACAGGAAGAAAAGAAGGAAATGGATCTGGAAGAAGGAAAGTTATCTGTTTACTTCTTTTTTTTAAAACAATGCACCCAGTAATCACCTATCATATACACACGGGTAGAGTGTTTTTTATGTGCTGTATTTCAACAACTAAACATCTACAATCTCACACCAAAGAAAACTCTCTGTTGCTAGTGTGCATGACTTTGAAAAAATCATCTTTAAAACTATTTAGAGATAAATGACCTGTGTATAGTCAATGTTTCGGTCTTTTCAATGCTAGGGTTTAATTAAATTAATGGTTAGAAATGTATGATTCATTTTAAATAAAACTATAATTACTTTTAGAATTTTGGCATCCATCTCTTCAGGAGAACAGTCTAGTTCTCCTCCAGGAAGGTCAGCCATTTCCTCGGTCGTCAAGTTAAGATGTCGGCGAGTCACCTGCCATGCTTCTGTCGGAACCCTAGACTGCGGAACCTTGTGGTGAGAGGGACCTGGTGTAGTCACATCACTACGGGTAGTTGACAATGAATCACTGGTCTGGAGTGGTAGTTTCCTAGTATTCTCAAACATTGAATGCTAGAAAAATAAAGGAAACGGTAAATGCAATACCGATATCTGAAGACTTAAGATCTTCAAACTAACATTAATTAAGCTTGACCTACTATGACCTGTACTTGTGAGATGGGGATGAGGAATCCTTTGTCCAGATCTGTCAGTGGAGGGTTCAAATCAACGCTGAGGCCCTGTACAGTATAATGATTTAATCTTGGTATTTTGGGCTAATGTTTAACAAAAAGAATAAAGCTCACAAAAAATAATTTAGTTCTAGCCAGAACTTAACCTTGAATAACCGAATAATCCAATTCTTACAATTTTATCAGCAGTAGACTGTCTGTCTGTCTCACTTTTCCGTGGTGTTGGCTTTGTGGAATCAGTTTCCTGCTGGTTCCACAGTTTTCCTGTAGCTGCTGCCTCAAGCAGGGACATCATCTTGTTACGAGTGCTATTCTGTGCCTGCTCAAGCTCGCGCCTGTCTCGTTCACTCTGCACCCACACCTGCCAGGCTACAAAATACTTCCTCAGTAAAGTTGACCTGCTGTGACGCTCCGCTATCTGCTGGTTCCTGTGAAATAACAAATCAAAGCAAATTGATTACATTTTTTTCCAATCACAAATAGATGGTTTGTTAATACATAAATATATCATTCAAGGCTATTATTATTGCAGGTAGTAATAGCAGCAAACCATTGTTAAAAGCATACAAAAAAGCAGATGGGTCACAAAAGCAAAAACAGTAACACAACTAAGAATGCAGTTTCCGCAGTCCAAACTTACATTATTATATTTTATAAAATATCAGCTAGCCACAGCTCGTAAGACGCAAACTATATTTTTACTCCTGAATTAGCACATGATTTGGTTAGAAGTAAGTTTTGAAAATTTTTGAAAATGAATCAAACCTCTGAGTATTAATAACATCTTGTTTTTGTTGTCTGGTCTCCCTTGCCATACGTTGTGACCTGATATATGACCTCCATGCGTTCCATCCACGCAGCATTAGCTTCCAGTCATACATGGCACGAGCTTTACCCATCTTTAATCTACGGTCCAGCACCAAGTTATACCAGGCAGAAAAATGCCTATGTAATATCTGAAACAAAAATAAACTTGGATGATGTTATCTCAATCATAAATATCTTTAGATGACCAAGGAGTTAGTTTAAACAATATTTCATTCATCAAATATCATGTAAGTACAATATATATTACAAAGACATGGGATCGAGCAGTAAGCTAACAAGCTTTTTTGGAAACTCTTTCCCGAGGAATTGCAATGTTAAACGTGTACTTTGATTGTAACTGTATATTCTCCTAGTGAAATTTAGTTCCTTAAAAACGTGCATGTTCAATAGATTATACTTAGATTTACAGTCCCTGTTTGATTATATTTTGCATCACATTTACTCGTGCTTCAAAAACATTACATGTCATGATGTAAAATTAATAGTTATTTTCTTATCATCTAAAGCATGTAGCCATCAAGGTAATAATATTTGCAACATGTGCTCAAGACCTTTCATCACATTTATAGTACAGTCAGTCCATTCGTTTCTACCAGGATGAAAACTGTTTTTCACCAGTACTTCCAGCTATCTGACAAATAGTTACTCTTTCCCTGCTATTTCCTATCAACACCATGTTATTTAAGATAAAAAACTCTAATTCAAGCCAATTCATAAACTGAGAACAACTGCCTTGTGACAGTCAAACTAAAAACCAAATGACTGATAGATTGTAAGTTTTGAAGCTATTATTAATAGTAAGCCTGGACTGCCTTTTTTAACTGACCTTTAGACTGTTGGCAGCTTCTTTAGCCTCTAACTCTCGTATTCTCTGAGCTAACAATCTCTGCCGATCCTCGTATCTCTTCTGTTCCTCGATGGTTTCCTGTTCTTCTGACTCTGTATCTACTGCGACCTTTACCTTAGCTGCCAGTAGAATTTCTTCCTTGGCCTGCCTATCCCTAAACAGAAAATATCAACATTTGATGCAAATACTACATACTGAAGTCCTACTGATTTTTCTGTATATTTTCAACCCTGAGTCGAAGACTCATGAGAGTCAAAAAGTTGGAAGAAAATTAAACAACAAAAAATTCCCGAAATTGATTGTGTGTTCCAATTACTCCCTCTATATATAACATATTCAGTTCTTGTTAAGCATATGAATGTAATCTAGAGGTGATACCACCACAAGTTACAAAACTGTTATGAATCACTGAATACAAGGTGTAAATTCATCTGTATAATGCAATACCATGCTTTTTTCGCTTCCATTTTCAGTCTTTCATCTTGCATTTGTTTTCTGATCTTTGTCATTTCCTTCCTGATCTCTGCCTCTTCTCTCTTTGTCTGCATTTGTTTATCTCGCTCTTCTTTTATCACTAATCTTTTTGCCATTGCTTGAACTTCTTTACGATTTTGTTTTTCTTCACGTTTCTTTCTTAATTCTTCTTCTCGTTTGTTTCTATTTTCTTTGACCTTAGCAGGAAAATGAATAGCTGTTAAATGGTTATATAAAAACATCTGCAACAGATTCTTTCAAAATGATCTGTTTGACAAAAAAAATAAGAATTTCTGCAAATTATGAAGACAACTTTATCCATGATGTCGCCATATGGCTGAAATTCTGTCCAAAAATTATACTGTGACATGGCAGAAGTCAAGTACAAATAGGCCTGTTTTAACCAAAGTTTACTCCTCTTAAAATTATACTATGAAATTCCATAATGTTTAGGAAAACTCATTTAGAAAGCCTTTATTGACTGCAAATATCAGAGGGGCCTTGGCTTTAGATACTTCACAGTAGGCTGAGAAGTGCCAGCTAGGTATGGATACCTGTTAAAGCATGTTTACCTGTTGATGTCTCAGTTCCATCTTATTACGTGGATCTTTCTGCTTTCCCCATTTGTCCAGACCAAGATCTTTCTTGAATTCTTTCTTCACCACCTGTTTATCTAACATGTTCTTCATTACTGAGGCAACGGCATCTTCCTCATCCAAGTTGTATATATCTGTAACACACAGCAAGAAATGATTAATATATAAATATGCATTTTCAGAAGTTTTCACAAATAATCCTAGTATGTAACTGACACAACTTGTGTCCCGATCATTCAAAAAGAATGTTCAGGGGTGTCCCGATTATAAACATCTTTGAAAACAAGTGATCCCCCCAAGGGAAAGGTCAATTTTGACCCAAGGGGCATAATTTGAACAAACTCTTAAGAGGTGGACTAGGCAATGCTACATGCAAAATATCTAAGCTCTACGCCTTGTGGTTTCAGAGAAGATTTTAAGAGTTGTTCCTATACATGTATAAGCCTATGCAAAACTAAGTGACCCCCGAGCAAGGTCAATTTTGATCCCAGGGGCATAATTTGAACAATCTTTGTAGAGGTCCACTAGACAATGCTACATGCCAAATATCTAAGCACTAGGTATTGTGGTTTCAGAGAAAATGATTTTTAAAGTTTTTCCTATATTAGCCTATGTATAACTAAGTGACCCCCTGTGCGGGGTCAATTTTGATCCGGGGGTCATAACTTGTACAATCTTGGTAGAGGTCCACTAGCCAATGCTACATGCCAAATATCTAAGATCTAGGTCTTGTGGTTTCAGAGAAGAAGATTTTTAAAGTTTTTCCTATTTGTTGCCATAGCAACCAGAGTTCTGCATGAAATGAAATTCTTTGAACAATTTTGGTAGAGCTTCATGCAAGGAACATCCCCGCATAATTTCATCAACACTGGCCTAGTGGTTTAAGAGGAGATGTCATTTGAATCAAAATGTTGACGGACGATGGACAATCATCCATCAGAAAATTGTACAGCTCTGCCAGGGTGAGCTAAAAATTACATGAGTCATAATGGCAACAGTGCCAGGAAAGTCTGAGGCATTTTTTGAAGAAAAAGATCAGGTTCTTTTATTTATGGGTAGTCTGAGACTGATTTAAAGTCCATAATCACATGGAGCAGTTTATCTCTTAAAGGTACATAGTCAGCTGTTTCAATAAGCTTAGCAAATAACTTAACACCAAAAGTTCCTGTTTTTGAATTTAAAAATTAAACCTCCATTTTTCCTTTTATCTATCAAACATTTTTGCTTTTGACTTGCTCAGCACTAGCAACACAAGGTCTGAGACTGCATTGTGACATTTATACTGGTTATGCTTCGCCAGGACTCCTTACAAAGTGAAGATTTTGAGTTCACATGCTGACCCAGTTTTAATGTCAAGTCATAATCTAGAAGTATAATTTTGATATACACATGTTTCTGGGAACAGTGCCTGGAGAAGTGTCATCAATACCACCTGGTAAATTCACCAATGACACTACATGTTCAAGACTTTCCCTCTTTTATTGAAAATCTAAAAATCTGAAGACTAATTTCTAGTGTCTAAAAAAACAACAGAGACTGAGTTAACAGTTTACTACCTTTTGAGTGTCTATCGTTTGGCCTAGATGAAAGAGGCAGTCCATATTCCTCATAATTATTAGCTAGAAGATTATCCCATTCCCTCTTTACATCAGACTGGATCTCATGTTTCTCCCAGTCATCATCGTCATAGTTACAGTCTATCTCAGGGTCAAGGCCACCTATCAAGTTCACCTTCTCTTCCATCCATTGTGACAGCAAATCTTGAGCTGTGAAAAAAAAATCTTAGTTATTCTACTTCTGTAATAGTGCAGTACAAATTAGTACAGATTGATCTATGCTGATAGTCCATAAGACAAAACCCTGTAGACTGCGGCCATTAATGTGTCTCATTTGAAGATGTTATATTTACATGTCTCATTTGAAGATGTTATTTATGTGTCTTGTTTGAAGGTGTTATGAATCATACTGACTTAAGACATACAGATTATAATTTTGTAAAAAGAAATGAGAAAACTGGTGCAAGCCCTGAAAACTTACAACTCATTTTAGCACAGTGTGTTTTATTACCACTGTGCTAATCAATAGGTCAAGTCAAGTCAAGTTAGGTAAACTGTTTCTCTGTAAGTTTAGTTTCACTACTCTAATACACTGAATATACATGTGCTGTACACACATGTAAACACATTTCCAAGATTTATTTAACTAACCTTTTTTAACTCAGCTGTGACAAAAGATTCAAACTTCAAGCTCATTACCCAGATTCAAAAGAAAAGTATAAATATATATCAGTAGGTAACTTGCCTTCAGTGTAAGCCTGTTCATCAGCTTGCATGTATTCTTTGGTTGCTTTAGCAACAGCCTTTCCTCTTGCTCTTCCACCATATTGGTTAATTCCAAACACTTGTTCTGCTGCCCTGTTTGAGGCATCTTCCACTTTCTGTAATAGGAAAGGACAAGTTTATGTTGAAATAAGTTTTGCTGTTTTTGTCCCTCAAAACTTAACAGGATAAAGTTGAGTGAAGATCTTTGATGCAACAATTTTGACTTTCATGAATAGTTCATGTCCATAGCAGTGTAGCACCTGCCTAGCACAGTAGAGAGTAGAAACACTTGTGTCATTTTTTTTTAAGTTTTGCCTGCTGACAAATACATAAAGAAATAGAAAGGTCTACTATACAGGTTTTTGTGAAAATATGTGTAATCACTGGCTAAGGAGATTTATGTATGCATTCTAGTTTTGTTATCACTTTATCAAAGATCAGGGTAAACCGTAACAGTGAGTTTAATTTAAGCAACAAACAACAATTGATGGTCTATAGAAATACAATATTGATTAAGGTTTTACCAAATGAAATGTCAAGGTCAAAATTTCTGTAACAACTTTGAAGAGTTTTGGTAATGATAGGCAAAAGAGGAAGTCTGTTACTTTTGCTTATCATTCCAAAGGTCAAAGTTTCTGTGAGCTATTATGGTAGCCTACTGTAAATTAAAGTCTCCAGTCAAAGTGACACTGAACTGAAAAATACCTCCATTAGCATGTGTATGGACAAGCCTACAAACTTAATTTCTGAGAGTAATACTGGAAGAGAAAATAATGGTTTTTGATAAATAACTAATGGAAGTAGTTTAAGCAAAGTACAGTGCCTAATGGCTACATCATGGTCAGTACCAGCAAGCAATTGATGCAAGTGTTGGTTGGAATTCCCATCTTCTAGCCAATACTGTTTCAGCATTTCACTTTTGACATTATGCTAATTCTCTCAGTTTGTAATCTGGGCTGAATTGTTAATAGCAACATGATTCATAACAGCTTACCTGGATCCAGTTTTCAATGTCATGATTTGATGTTACTTTCTGAAAACAAAAAATAGCAGTCTTTTAAAAGTTAACAGCTTTCCAACAAAACATTACTGAAAACTTTATAAGTGGTCAAAACTGTCAAGCAATTTCATTCAAATTTATGTAAATCTCTCTTGTGGTTATGAAATACATTTAGTTCAAGACTTTTTAAACAGCGTTTGATACATATTTAGGGTCTGTAAAACAAGAAGTTGAAACTGTCACTGGTATAGTTTGGGCTTTGTAGATTTGGGGGACAGTGTCCCTCATACCAAGCTTACCATATCTTTGGTGGTGTTTCCACCAGTTTCTTTCAAACAAATATTCTAAAGCTGATACTTAATTTAAGCTTAATTTAGTTCTATACTAAACCATAGATTATTGTAGTGAATCAAAAGCATGAAAGTTTATAGGAAAATTATACATATAGTGTAAGCAGGAGTTCTGACTGTGCGACAATGAAGCAGAATTAAGAGATAGAATGATAGATTTGAATATGGTTGAAAAGTGGCATTAAAAGTATGCAATGAATGTTTTTTTTTATATTCGAATTAACATGTATACAAACAAAGTCCATGTATACAAACAAAGTCGAAGGTCATTTTTGTACCAGTAACCAGTACATCAAAAAAAATCTCCTCCAGACAAGTTTCCATGGGACTTAATGGTATTAGGTGATTTTTACACTAACATGGGTCTTCATTTCCATAAGCAGTAGACAAATTTGAGAATCTCAAGATGAAAGACATCACATTCAGTTGGAAATGATAGGCATCTATTACATTCCATGTTGAATACAGAATTTTATACAGAATTAGGTCTTCTTACCTAACAACGCTCATTGCATGTATTACACTTTTTATGTATTATACAAGTTTCTGGGAAAACTGTGAAAACTTCTGGTATGCAAATGAAATGACATCATCGATATTTGGGATTAACAACTGGTATACACTGTTTGGGTTAGGGAGAATAAATGCACCATTGGTCATAGGGAGTTATATCTATTTAGCCTATGCATTTAGTATTTGTCACAATCAGGGTTGCCGTAACTCATGCTACATGATCACAAACATTGCTGTCCAGCATTTTTACTTTGGGTCGAGTTGGCTTAAGGCCGAATGGTTTCATTTCGATTGGAATTACGGCAGTTTTCCTTGCCTGAGATCGGGAGTACGACCGAGGATCCTCTTTACGCTTCCATCGATAAAGACCTGGCCTGTGTAAATCTTCTGCCATATCTTAAGTTATTCTATTCTACATGGAATTAAATTATTTAGACAAGCACTAACAAAATTCAGTGCAGGCAGCCATTTGTAAACAACAGTCTCGCAAATCTATGTAATCACGTGTCAATTCCGTGAAAGAACGAGATTGGAAACATGGAGGTGAGTCAACTAAAATTTATCGAATCTTTTGTCAAATATAGTTATATATTTATATGCTTTTGCAAATTTAAATGCTTGTTTGAACGTTTAGACATAAGGTTGAGCCTTTCTTCAGCAATTTTTTATAATCTAAGATGCTAGTTAATTCATGGAAAACCGAAATACCCCCATAAGTTGGACTCTCCCGAACCGAGTTGTCGGACAAAAATGGTACACTCCCAAGCGCGAGCATTTTTGCTGTGGGGGTAGCTGGTCAGTCCGGAATAATCCACCAAACTATCAAAGAAGCTATCAAACTCGACAAACAGTTTCAAACAGCTAGCCAGGGGTCTCATTAGCCTGCAGAATATTCCTTATATGCACCATGCAAGAAAATTATTTCAAAATGGTGGAAACACACAAACTGACAAAAACTGCAGGGGCGTAGCAGGTCAGTG